>APFE031638888.1:0-63939 GCA_000404065.3 Pinus taeda | reverse complement strand
ACCCAATGTGGGTGAAAACCACCTGCTGCAATTCGTCTCTATCTTCTCTTTAATTAGAAACTTCTTTTTACAATTGTATTGGTGCAGTCCTTTACCACTACGCTGGCTACAACCTGCAGAGAGCTACAACCCTCTCTCGTTTTCCAGCTTCTCGTGGAAGGGAGCTACAACCCCCTTAGCTCTTGCACTAGCCAAGATACTAGTACGTAGGTGCTAGCCTACAGAAGGCTAAAACCTTCTCTTTCTTCCAGGGACCACGTTTAATAAATTTTCAGGCTGGATCCATGAACATCAATCAATCATCAAGAATTTCTACACCAAACAATCTCCTTTTCACCAATTAGCACTAAATTAAGTAGACACTTCTCTGACAGCTGTATCCAAATCACAGTAACAGTAACCACACACCGAATCTGAACCCAGAACAAAAGATACTATCATTCAAGCTTAAAGATTATGACCCATCAATAGAACTTATCCTTCTCTTTGCGCTAAGGTTCCTTCTTCATTCAGATCTATATCTGCACCAAAACCCAATTACCAGTATTCCAGATCTAGCACTTTATCAGATATTCAATAACAATTCATATGATACTTTGCCAAATGATTTCCTTCCTCTTTTATAGTCTTAGGCCTTTCACAATACCACGGTCCAAAACCATAATAACATAATACCATGAACCCAATACTTGGGATCAACACTTTTGGATGCAATACCATGGACCAAAACCATAGGATCAAAAACTGTCAGAGTAATACCATGAACCAACCATGAAAGTGCGTGAGATCAACACTTTTGGATGCAATACCACGGACCAAAACCATAGGATCAAAAACTGTCGAACTAATACCATGAACCAACCATGAAAGTGCATGAACTTTTCTGCACTATAATTTATCATCTGAGATGAGTGGGTTGCCATCAAGTATAACATATGTACCACAATGCCAACAATCTCCCCCTTTGGACTTGATTGCAACAACAACCAATCACTCTCCCCCTTTGACATCAAGGGCCAAGGGCAAACCAAGATAATCTCTTTCCTAGAGAAACATTTTGTTGTCCCATACTCCCCCTGAGTACCTGCTAAAATCTCTGAATGAGCTCCCCCTTTGTATATGCCAAGGTGTACCACTTAGTCCATGCTTCCTCTCAGTACATGCTGAAGTCTCTGCTCTACTGAAGTGTGTTGTTCATGCCCCCCCTGACTATAAGCAAGCTTTACAAAAACATGTTTTACAAGAAGAACATGACTTTATCATAAATGACCTTCCTATCACCAAGGACTCATACATACATCCATTTCCCAACCAAGTGGGGATACATCAAAAGTTTACACATGATAAACAAGAACATTACATCTTCATCCCAGGCATAGTGTGGAAACCAAGATAGACCGTTACATGACCTTGACACCATAAAAGAGATACATGACATAGAGATGAAATATCTAGAGCCAGACTTATGAAAGTCGCCAATAATTGATAGTAGCAGCATCTGACAATCACCATTCAGATCAAAAACCTTGATTTCCTTCTATTATTTCTCTGCCTTCATTCCACCTGAAACCAACAATAGCTGTGAACTAGAACCAAAAGCCTCTAAGATAATGCCAAGAATGCATCATTAGAAGTTTATCTGCTCCCCCTGAACCTGTGCCAGATGGTCTCTGTCAGACCCATATCAAACTATCTTCAATCAGAGCCTGTCCCTACTGATATCCATTAAGCCTCCATATACGTGATTGTCTCTATACAAACCAGCGTATGTACGCAGATCCTCCTCAAGCAACTCGCGTACAGCCATTTTTCTCTTAAATAGACAAGTTTTAATAGCAAGATGATGCATCAACTACTCCTAGCTTCTGTCTGAGGTATTCAAATGTCTCCCTGGGTAGTGGTTTGGTGAGTATATCAACAACTTGTTCTTTAGAGGGAACATATTCCAACTTGACCTTTTGTTCCAACACTTGTTCCCGGAGAAAGTGGTACTTGATCGGTATGTGCTTGGTCTTTGAATGCATGACTAGGTTCTTTGAAATGCTGATTACACTTGTATTATCACATAGGATGGAGATAGGTGGTGTAAAAGTGATTTGAAAAACCTGCAAAGTTTGCATCATCCAAAGGAGTTGAGTGCAGCAAGATGTAGCAACCACATATTCTCCTTCAGCTGTAGATAGAGCAATCGAACTTTGTTTCTTGCTGAACCAAGATACTAATCTGGAACCCATAAAGAATGCACCACCACTTGTGCATTTTCTATCATCCATGCTTCCAGCCCAATCTGCATTTGTATAAGCATGAAGAGTGGGATCTGTATCTCTTGGATACCATAAACCATAGTTTTGAGTTCCTTGAAGATACTTGAAAATTCTCTTTACTACTTGAAGATGGGTTTCCTTAGGATTTGCCTGAAATCTTCCAACTATTCCCACTGCATGCATGATGTCTGGTCAGGTACCTATCAAATAAAGTAGACTTCCAATCATGGATCTTTAGGTTGGTTGATGCACTGCTGCTGATTCATCATTTGCACTGAGACTACGTCCTGTAACCATAGGGGTACATACTGGTTTCAAATCTTCCATGCCATACTTCTTCAAAATCTGCTTGAGGTACTTGGTTTGAGACAAGAAGATACTGCCTTCATTTTGTTGGATTTCCAATCCAAGAAAGTATGTCAGTTCTCCAAGCAAAGACATTTCGAATTCTTTCTGCATCACCAAGGCAAAGCTTTGACTCATAGCTTCTTCATTGCTGCCAAAGATAATATCATCTACATACACAACAAGTATTAGCAATTTGTTATCTTCAATTTTTATATAAAGATTGCTATCTGCTGATCCTTTTGAGAATCCTTGTTGATGAAGATATTTGTCCAAACGATAGTACCAAACCCTTGGAGCCTGTTTAAGACCATAGAGAGCCTTTTTTAGTCTGCATACAAGATTTGGATCATTCCCAAGAATGAAGCCATCTAGTTGCTCAATGTACACTTCTTCTTCTAAGTCTCCATTCAGAAAGGTTGACTTCACATCCATTTGAAATACTTTAAACTTCTGAAAGCTTGAGAGAGCAAGGAAAATTCAGATGGCCTCAAGTCTAGCAATGGGAGCAAAAGTTTCTTCAAAGTCTATTCCTTCTTGTTGAGCATACCTTTACACACAAGTTTGGCCTTGTTTCTAATCACTTCTCCTTTTTCATTCAACTTATTTTTAAAAATCCATTTTGTTCTTATGACGTTCTTATCGTTTGGTCTAGGAACCAACTCCCAAGTGTTGTTCTTTTCGATCTGCTCAAGTTCTTCATCCATTTCCTTGACCCAGCATTCATCTTTGCATGCCTCTTTTACATTTTGTGGTTCAGTGGAGGAGAGTAAAGCCAAATAGCTTGAGGCTTCTGCAATTGTTCTTTTTGTTTGTATACTGCCTCTTTTTGCCCCAAAATTTGAGATTCTGGATGATTCGTCTGAACATACCTAGATGGAGTCTTCTCTTCTATCCTTATCTGTTCCTCTGGTTCCTCTTGAGGTTCTTCTTCATCATCAGTCTGCTTTTGAGGGTAGTCTTCATCCTCTTCGATATTTTTATAATTTACTTTCCTACGAATGTATCCTTTTTCATCAACCGCTACATCAATGTTGTCAACAATTCTTCCAAGTCTTTTATTGTAACACTTATATGCTTTTCTAATAACCAAGGGGAATGCCTTCATCTGCTCTAGGTTCAAGTTTGCCAAGTGGTTCATCATTATTCTTAATATAGCATTTACTTTCAAAAATTTTGAAATGCTTTACTGAAGGAGTCTCACCATACCAAAGCTCATGAGGCATTTGAGTGCTTTTCACTCGGACATTTGTTTTTTTTAGAATAACAACCGCAACAAATGTAGCTTCACCCCAGAAGGTTACGGGAGTTCTAGACTCATCAAGCATAGCACGAGCCATTTGTTGAACCATTTTGTTCATCCTTTCCACCACTCCATTTTGCTGAGGAGTCCTAGCTGTAGAGAATTCCCTTCTTATTCCATGTTCTTCACAGAAATCGAAAAATTTATTTGAGGTAAACTCCCCACCTCTGTTAGACCCGAGGCACTTAATTTTGTGATCTGATTCATTTTCATCCAAGGCTTTGAAAGATTTGAATTTTTCGAATGCTTCGTCTTTGTGCTTCATAAGTCCTAACCAAACCATCCTGGAGAAGTCATCAGTAAATAATATAAATTATTCTTCTCCTAGAAGTGATCTTGTCCTAAATGGACCACATATATTTGTATGGACTAGCTCAAAAGGTTTGCTAGCTGATCCTTCCTTCTCAGGGAAGTTAGTTCTAGTTTTCTTACCAAACTGACATGATTTGCATATTGTGTTGTCTGGAATTTTGATATCTGGAAGACCACGAACTACCTGGTATTTGCATGCTTTCCTTATTTATGAAAAGATTAGATGCCCCAACCTCCGATGCCATAACCAGTGTTCATTATCCTTGCTCAAATAGCATTGTTGTTGTACTTCTTCAAATGTGTATAAATTATTTGGAGTTCTTCTGCCTTTGATCACTATTTTTCCTGTATCAAGCTCACGAACACTACATCCATTTGATAGAAATATTACCTCGGTTCCTTGATCGCACATCTGACTCATACTCAGTGATTATGCTTCAAACCATCAACATACAAAACATTTCCAGCTTTGACCTTTTCTTTTAATTGAGTAGTTCCTCTTCCTTTTATGACTGCAGGGGTATCATTTCCAAAAGAAACTTTCTTTCCCTTTTCTAAAACACTATATGATTCAAGTTTTTCTTTATCACCTGTCATATGCTTTGAACATCCACTGTCGATGTACCATTGATTTTTTTGTCCTTCTGCATATAAAGCTATCCCACATCTTTCTGGTTGTGGTTCCTTCATTCTCCATGTTCTGGGATTTGAGGTTTGTTCCTTCTGAGTTGTCTTCCAAAACCTGCTCCTGCATTCATAATCTTCATGACCAAAGTTATTACAAATAGAACATTCAATTTCATTTTCAAGGGTGGAAAACTTGTTATAGGTCCTTTTCGTGATTCCAGTCATACTTCTTTGTTTTTGAGCTTCTCTAGTCATGATTGTCTTATAGGCAACACATTGAGCTACTTTGTGGCCAAAGTTATGGCAAGAGAAACATTGGCCATTGAAGAAACTCCTGCGATTATCAAATCTACCAGCCAAATGATTGTAGTTTCTATTGTCATCCATTCTTGAGGCAAATTGAGAAGATTTTACCTATGGCTGATTGTGGCTTTTGTTTATCCTTAAAATAGATTGCCCCCGATAGTCTTTGTTCATTCTTGAGGTAGATTGTCCCTGATTTACCTGATGATTTCTATTAGGCCTTTGCCCGCTCCTCCTTGCTGCATCAAGATAACTTTTGGGGGTGGATGCTTAAGATGCTTCTCCATTATATCCCAGACCTGTCTTGATTAGTGGAGAGCGCTGCACATTGATAATCTCATCCAGAGTTTTAGATCCTTTAACAAATTTAAGATTAAGAGCTTTTGTTTTCTCAATCCCTTTTCTAAGACCAACAATTTCACATTCTTCTCTTCTAAACATATTGTGAGATTAGAAATCTCTTCACAAAGACCTTCTTCATCTATAGCATCCATGAAGTCATCATCTTCAAAAGCCATTAAAATTTTATAATTATTACCTCGTTCATCTTCATCACTATTTGAAAGTCCATCACTATCTTCATGAGTGTAGTAACTTTTCTTAGTTACATTCAGTTTCTTGTTCCATCTGACAGGTTCCTTCCCCTTTTCAATCTTATCCTTATGAGGAAATTTAGCAGCATAGTGACTGACTCTTCCACAAGCAAAGCATTTGAAAGGTAACTTACCTTGGAATCTTCCAGCCCCCCGTTGAAGGTTTTTGACAAAATTTGATTCTTCTTCTTCTTCTGACACGTGTCCTAACTCATAGTAGTCTCCTTTGCCTGAAGCCTTGAAGGCAGCTTCTCTCCTGTCTAATGGTCCTCCTTTCCTCCTTCCATAAGCAGTTAGAATTCCGTGCAGCTGTGACATGGTAAGGTTTCGTAGATTCTCCTTTTCTTCTATTGTAGAAATTTTAAATTAAAACCTAGGGGACAAAGATCTTAGAACTTTTTCAACTACAACAGCCTTTTTTATTTCTTCACCCAAGTTTTTCATACAATTAACAATCTCATCTACACGAAGGAAATAGTTAGCCACACTTTCATCATTGTGCATTCTGAGATTTTCATACTGAATTTTAATGGTTTGAAGTTTTGCTTGTTTTACCTGATCATCTCCTTCATAGCTCAGAACAATCTTGTCCCATATTTCTTTTGCGGATTTATACTGCATAACCTTGACAAATTCTGATTGAGATAGAATCCTAATAGAGTGTTTGACAACCTGCATTTGTTCATATTCTTCTTCTCATTCGGATTTGTAGGGTTGCTGATGGGAAAATGTCCTGTTTATCATATCCCAGACTTCTGTACCAAGTTTATTGAAGATAGGGAGTAACTCTTACCTTCAATATATGAAGTTTGTCCCATCAAAAATCGGTGGCCTGATCGATGCTTCTCTCTCGTAGTTGCTCATGATGATGGATCTTCCTTCAAGCGATCAAGCTTCTTCAGAAGGACCTACTCTGATACCAATTGTTGGAAATAATACTAATAGTGGGGGCGAATCAGTATTATCAAGTCAAATATTCCCTTTTCAAATCCAAATGATATACGCTACTTCAGTTAATTAAACCCGCAACTATGTAGAAGGAAACCCGCGTATACTATGCAAACTTATAATTTACTTTATCCTTCAGATGTTGATTGTTAATCTGTGTATCAGAATCAAATAACCAATAACCCAAAACAGTAAAACAATCCAGAAGACAATCACACACAAGAACACAAGATATAAGGTGGAAACCTAATGTGGCTGAAAACCACCTGCTGCAATTCGTCTCTATTTTCTCTTTAATTAGAAACTTATTTTTACAATTGTACTGGTGCAGTCCTTTACTAGTACGCAGGGTGCAACATGCAGAGAGCTACAACCGTCTCTTGTTTTCCAGCTTCTCCTGGAAGGGAGCTACAACCCCCTTAGCTCTTGCACTAGCCAAGATACTAGTATGTAGGTGCTGGCCTACAGAAGGCTACAACCCTCTCTTTCTTCCAGGGACCACGTTTCATAAATTTTCAAACTGGATCCATGAACATCAATCAATCATCAAGAATTTATGCATCAAACAATCTCCTTTTCACCAATTAGCACTGAATTAAGTAGACACTTCTCTGACAGCTGTATCCAAATCAGAGTAACAGTAACCACAAACCAAATCTGAACCCAAAACAAAAGATACTATCATTCAAGCTTAAAGATTATGACCCATCAATAGAACTTATCCTTCTCTTTGTGCTAAGGTTCCTCCTTCATTCAGATCCAGATCTGCACCAAAACCCAATTACCAGTATTTCAGATCTAGCACTTCAATAGATATTCAATAACAATTCATATGATACTTTGCCAAATGATCTCCTTCCTCTTTTATAGTCTCAGGCCTTTCATAATACCACGGTCCAAAACCATAATAACACAATACCATGAACCCAATACTTGGGATCAACACTTTTGGATGCAATACCACGGACCAAAACCATAGGATCAAAAACTATCAGACTAATACCATGAACCAACCATGAAAGTGCGTGAACTTTTCTGCACTATAATTTATCATCTAAGATGAGTGGTTTGCCATCAAGTACAACATATGTACCATAATGCCAACAATATATACAACACTTTATTTCCCTTTCAAACTTTTGTTGTGTTTCTTCTTGAGGATGTTGTTGAGTATCCTTCTTTTTTTAGTTTGTTTTCTACTATTTTCTAGCATTTAGTCACTTGGATTTGCTGGTTTTTCCTACATCATTTTAGCATACTTGGCCTTAGATCCCATTCCATTTATACAATATATATTTTTATCCTGATTTTTTTCTTGCTATTTCATAGCCTTTTTGAGTGGGAAATTGTGTTTTTAAGCTTGATGTTATATTATTGTTCATTTTTAGTATCATTTGTAGTTTTTACACTTTATTTCTCAAAAAAATTGGCATCATTAAAATTCTTTAATCTACCCATCGAAACAAACATTTTACACACACTCACACCCAAAGTGAATGAGAGCTTGGTTAGCACCCCAAAGTCATGACTTTAAACACTCTACATTAATGACTTAACTCAGATATATTTAAGCCAACTTGGGTACCACGGGAAAACAATATTTTAGATAGGTTTAGAATCGGTGGGACAAGCTTCCAATAACACCCATATATTGCTTACATTGAGACATAGAAGTTTTTCTTGTAGGGAGCTTAAAATCCTTCACAATCTAACTGTAAAAATTGGAGCATGTTAGAAACTCATTTGAGAGGGGGTTAGGCTTAGGTCCTATTGCATGTGACTCTCCACAAGGCTACCTAACTCATTGGTCCATGACTCTGCATCAATGACTAAATACCAATAATCCCAAGATTCATGCACCCCCATGGGATGAAGGTAACCTTAGTGGCCAGTCTTAGGAAAACACCCTATAGGGGTTGTTGTGGGAAGCAACCATTCCTCTTCCTTACCTTCCCCTAGAATAATTTTCTCGTGGACACAGAACTCCATCAAGTAAGAAGTATTTTGGAAGGCTATATAAAGAAATATAACTAGGAATTATCTAAGTATTTATACCACCTTTAGGCTAGAGGTCATATTTCTTTGATAGGACATGTTTTCTTGAATTGAATTAGCATATCATTATAGTTATTTTACACCCTGCATCACTGCACTAAGTGTTTTCTTGTTATTTTTTACTCCCTTTCTTTATCCCTATCCTTTAGCCTTTAGAATTATTTTGTCCTGACACCATTACACCCCCTAGATGCTTGTCATAGATACTTCATGGCTTTCTCCCCCAGTTTCCTTTAGGATATCCTCTTACCCCTATTCGTCGAGTTAGGATCTATCCTCCTAGTCCTCCATCCAGTCCATATACAAAATCTAGTTCTTATGATTCTTCTAGATCCTCCTCATATTCTACATCCTCGCAACCCCATACTGCTACCATGTTTGAAACTAATGTGAGTTATGGAAACCAAGGTGGTAACACTAGTCCTAACCAGGGTAACCCTCAAAGAGGCATTATCAGAACATCTTGAGGTATGCTTTCTAATCAACCTTTACTTCTCCACATGGTTGGTTTGAGGCTCCCTGATTTAAATGAAATCGTCAATGATCCCCTTCTCCATGGTTAGAATTAGCCTCCCATGCCAACCAAACTTCCCTCATACATCCCCAAATTTGAAGGGAATCCTAAATAATACCCTACCAACCATGTTCTCTCTTTCCATATGTGGTACTCTTCCAACTCCATCACAGAGGACTCCATAAATGGCTATTGTGAAATTAGTTCCTAACACTAAATAGTCTTAAGATACCCTCCACAGAAATATTCAAACAATCAACTCCATTCATATTCACCTCTTCCAAAACACTCTAACAAGAGATACTGCTAAGTGGTATGTACAAACAAGTTTGGGCATTCTTCTCATTCCAACTTTGTGACTCCCACCAACACCTTCCTATCATATTTCCAATTACCGCTTCAATATGACACCGATATCAAACTTTTGAATTCCTTCCATCAAATATCTACCACTCACCTTTCTAACCATGTACAAGAATGCCACAAAAGTAGGAGCCTTTGTAAATCTCTTGAATTCGAGGACCATTTCTACATGGACTAGTTTTTGATAACTCTCCTAGCCTCCATAGTTCAATATTTCACCACACACTCCCATCAAACTACGGAAGAAGCTCTCAATATAGCTTTGAAATATGATCTGATATATGCCCAACCAGGTTATGTTTATACTATCCTTCTCGATCTTCCTAAGACTGGTGTTGCTTCTACACTAGGGGCATATCATATCAACGACAATATCGTTGGATCCCTATATTACCCTCACCCATCACCATATTCTCAACCTCTTATGATTTATGGTCAATCCTAAGGGGGGAACAGTTCCTCCTACAATTATCCTGCTCTTGATCCGTTGCACATAAAGTCTTACCAAGGTACAACTACATCATATGCATTTTCCAATTTGCATCAACTAATGCCAGGGTGAGTTGTTTCTCAAGATACTTACCAAAATGTTACCATGAATCCTTATTATCCTTATCCATTGCATGATGCTCTAGCCCCAATGACACTAGCACCTCAACCTCCCATGACTCAACCATTTATGTTGCATCAACAACTACCTCCACAGAGTCAAGTATATGTTGAGAAGCATTATACCATTACCCCCAACCCCAAGTGGAGGAATAAGGGGAAAGGGAGCTAGAATCAATCATCTCAGGGTAACCAATGAAACCAAGGTAGACAACCTAATTCCTGAAAGGGTGATCAGTCCAATCTTGCAACCCAGCAATAGGGTTGCCAACCCAGGCAGAACAAGGTTCGTAAGAAAAATAAACCTTGTTCTTGCTGCAAGACTTAGGCCGATTACACTCATGAATGTCCCCTTCTCCCTCAAATTCATTATACATGGGAAGCTCATGAAGTTTCCTATAGAGGGTATCATCCTATCACTAAACCCCATCCTTGTTCCAAGCAGTGGGTATTTCTTTCCAATCCGTTCCATCACCAAGGATATGTGGCTGCCCAAACTAGCTAGAATCCTCTCGTTCCTCAACCTTTGTAACCTAGGAATGGAAATTATCAGATTCTCAAGATGAATTCTGAAGATAACAACCTCCAACCTCAGTTGCACTAGTATGACAATCCTTCTGACAAGTCAATGACTAATTCTCAACCCAAATGTTCCACTCAGCCTCTTTCATCACCAAATGGTACCTTATAGATCCCTTAGCCTAAGGTAGAGGTTTACCCTTAGATCACTAAAGGACCATCACATCAAAATGTTTCTAGTTCTTGACTCACCCACACTTAAAATATAGTATATGACTTGGTGCAATCTCCTTCTGCCATGTCAACATTGGAAGCCCTCTAGACATCGCCATCCTAATGGAAAGATATACCATTTTATTTGGGCACTATGGATCCTTATGATGATAGAATGATCATATTTGACATTGATAAAGAAGATCATCCCTTGCTTCCCTCCTTCATTGTTTTCCAGATACCAGTCTCTATAAAACATTCCATTGTTCAATAGTGTATAGTCATCAAAGGTGCATCCACTTGTGTGATGGCCACTAATGTCTCAAAGCAACTTGGTTACCCTAACTTGTAGCCATCAACCATCACACTTCATGCATGGTACAATCACCCTTAACAACCTCTTGTTTTATATCAAAATTTCCCCATTGTCATTGTTGTAAAATAGGTCTAGATTGACATTGAAGTTATAAAGGCCCCTCTCAATTATAACCTCTTTCTTGGTCCTAAATTCATTTATGCCATGTTAGTTTTACCATATTCTATATTTTGTAAGATTTTATTTCCTAATAATGGAAATATTTTCACCATCGATTAGCTGACTTATTATGACTCTCAATCCCAAATTTCTCCTCAAAATATCATTTCTTTAATGGCTAGATATAAAACCACCCCTACATCCACTGATATTTCCCCTAGAGTATAAAAATATTCCACACTTCTTGGGGATTATTATGGCCTACCACCTATCTCATATAAGCCTATCTCTCTGGGTGTTTACGCTTCAAGTGTCACAGGCCGCCAACAAGAAAGCTACTACATCTTCCCAACAACCATTGTCTCAGTAGCCAAACTTTCAGCAACTTTTTCTCCAACCTCACCTAGTCCTTCAAGAACAATTCCTCAAGACCATTTCCCTTTAGGTGGTATTTCTCTAGCCCATCCTCCCTCTAAAGGAGCCCCTCTAGTTCATTATCCCTTTTGTTAGATACCTTCTTTATTCCCGCCACCAGGAATCTTTTATACTCGTGTAATGGCTACGTGGAGTCTTCCTAACCTGGCTTTGGGGATCCCAATTTGGTACATGGATCGTCCTATAAATACTCCTCTTGACCATCTCAAACATTACATGTATTTGACTCTAGTAAAATGCATTCCTACCACCCCTTCCTTTACTTCAGCTCTACAACAACCTCAACAGGGATCTACTCCTATTGCAAAAGCATCTAGTGAGGGGAGAAAAGCACAGAAAAAAGGGGGAAAAGATAAGGAAACCTAAGAAAAAACCTCTCCCACTAAACCACCAAAACCTACTCCTTCATGTGTTCTATGTGATTTTCATGGAAACATCACTAACAATGTACATGATCTATCTTATGTTATGAGCACGGTTTCAGAATTCAGTACTCAGCCCAAACCTTACCCGAGTTTCCCAAGAGGCATAAATCATTACACATAAACCACCCTTGTGCTATGTGCAATATGTACATACATTATTCTCATCATTATCCTCCCAACCCCATACCGCTACCATGTTACCCACTAATGCAGGTAGTGGAAACCAAGGTGGTAACACTAGTCATAACAAGGGAAACCTTCAAGGAGGAAACACCAAAACCTCTTTAGGTATGCCCACTAATCAACCTTTACTTCCATACATGGTTGTTTTTAGCCTCCTTATTCTAAACTAGCTCATTAATGATCCCCTTCTCCATGGCCAAAGTTGGCCTCCCATGCCAACCAAAATCCCCTTAGACATCCCCAAATTTGAAGGGAATCCTGGAGAAGACTGTCCAACCATGTCCACTCTTTTGATATGTGGTGCTCTTACAACTCCATCACACAGGACTCCATTCATCTTCACCCCTTTTATCATGGATAACAATTATATTAAAATTGTGCAAAACTAAAATCCCTAATATTTCTCAATTGGTGTCAAGTAGGATAAGGTTTCTAAACTGATTGATCAAATTTAGCCCCAAGTGGCAGGATTTTGTAATTAATGATATGATGGTGGTCTTACTCTATATAAGTGTAATTTTTTTAATCTAAAAGGGTTGATCAATAATGTGAGAAGTTGACTCAATGTAAACTTTTGATCCAACTAATATATACTGCAGCAACTTCGTTTTTATACCTAAGACTCATGTTATGGATTTATGTGTTCTTATGATGTTTTATATGTTGATATCAGTGTTCATAGTATTTTGATTACATGGAACTCATGTAAAGTGCTCCAAATTCCTTCATCGCTATGAATGATGGTGGTTGTTTATTTGACATCAATTTTAAAGCCAGAAATGCCTCATTTTCCATTAAACATTGTTGTTTGCCAATTATTTTCTTTTATTTGAATCCATGCCCAATGGTGTCAGCCATGACATACTTCTTCACCTGTAAAACTACATAAAAAGAAATCAGAGTTATCCATATGTTATTTTGAGTTCTATATAGTGAATTTCATAAGTATTTTGAGAGAGCCCTCTTAGATTGGAAGGGCTAACTTCAAGTTAAAAGTTGGCTTGAAATAGTTATGCTTGGTTGCAGGTTGACACAACCCAACATGTTCTAACCTAGTGATAACATTTTGGTGCGTCTATCAAGAGGTTGAAAGTTGCATTATCCTGGGTGATTTTTTTCAAAGTAGTTGAGCTCTTGAAGGTAGCAGGAGATCAGACATTTCAACAATGTACTTCTACCTTGGCAACTCCATTGACATTTTCAGCTTAAAGGTGGATCCCAAGAAGATTTACACAAGGAGAAATCCAAATCCATATCCACCAAAGATAGTCAATTATCTAGAGAAAATTGTCAAAGGAACTAGTATCTCTTCAAAATCAGGTACTCCACATCTCTTTAGGTCTTCATCTTTACCCTTTGGAGGTGTTCAAAGTACTGAAGACATCAAATTTGATGAAAATTTTGAGAAAACAATTTTTAGATCTAAATCAGAAAATGAATTAACAAAAATTTTCCTGGATCTAGAAATATTAGGGGTAGACACAACAACTATTGTTTCCAAATAAGATAAAGAAAGGTTTTGGGAAACTTTCATATCATAATTTTCATTCGAACAAGAGTCTTTAGAAAAACTAAAAGATATTTATCCTTTTGAATTCCTGTTGAAAATAAGAGTTGGTATCCCTTTACCTTAGTGGAGTTCTTTTATTTCTGATTTGAAGATCCCTATAAATCATTTTCCTACAATCACATCTTCTTTCACTACCACTCATACTAGTTTGATAGCTACCAAACTTGTTGTAGTTTCTGCTAGTACATCTACTGTTGTCACTTCTACAATGGTAGGAGTTCCTCCTCATCCACCTCCTATAGGCCCTTCCAGATATGCTCCTCTTGTCTTACCTGCTCAACTTCATGACCTACCACAAGGATATTCTACTAGAATAAAAACTTTTGGAGGTGAGGAGGGAATTACTGCAGAACAACATGTTGAGAAATTCAATGATTTCATAGACTTAGAGGAAGTGGATGACGAAGATGTTAAGATTATATTGTTTGTACATATTTTCAATGGTGAAATCAAAAAATGGTTTAAAGTCTTAACCCCAAGAAGTATATAGGATTGGGATCAATTAGAAGACAATTTCATAAGGAAATGGGGAAGTAAGGTGACTCATGTTCAAGCATTGACTGAATATAATAATTTAAAGAAAGTGAGTAATGAATCAGTTCAAGACATTTCAAAAAGGTTTAACAAAGTGTATAATTACATTTCTTCTCATATAAAACCTCCTCTAGGGGTTGCCCAATTTCATTCTGTTGAAGCTTTTGGTTATGTGTGTTTTCCCTTTTTCTAAGAGAGAGGGAATCTGCCACTTTGGCTTATAGGAACAATGATGTTGTTATGGTGGAGGTCAACATGGCTATAGCAAAAAGGTCAAATACTAGGAAAGCAAGATTAAAGGAGGAAGATCAACCTTCTTCATCTTCGAATGTAAAATTTGATAGAATTATGAAAACCATGGAAAAATTATGGATGGACTAACACTTGGAAATAATCCTCCTCTTGCACAATTAGAACCATAGATAAGAAAACCTGACTTCAGGTGAATTTAGATTCAATATAGAATAAGAGAACAAGAAACCAACCTGATTAACAAGTTAAGCCCCCTTTCCAGCAAAATCTAGTCGATGAAGAAGAAATGCAACAAAAAAATCAAGAAGATATCATACAATGTTTGCATGAGGATGAAACATGGATGTTTTTAACAAAAGAAGAGCATGATGAATCTAGTAATGAAATGCGTACTGATGAAACTGAAAAATAATCAGAATACCTGAAAGGGTATCAGCATGCCATTTTGAGATGCAAAAACAATATAATTTGAGGAATATGAATGTTCCTGTAGTTTCCAATAAGAATTAGGAAAGAAAGTAGATGGTCCAAAAGCTGCTGAACGGAAGAAGGATGCTCCTGGGCAAGAAATTGAAAATTCTCAACCAATTTCTATCCTAGAAAATGAGAATTCAGAAATAAAAATTCTCGTCCCTTTTGGAGAAATAATAAGGGTTACTAAATATAGCAATCAAATTGTGAAAATGCTTAACACTTAAGTTGGGCCCTCTGATACTCTAAATCTGTAAGAGGATCACCCTACCATTTTCTTAGGACCAAGAGTGGAATATGAGAAAAACGAAGAAGTTCCACCATTCTATTTGAGTTTAAATATTCATGACATGACATTACACAATGCTATGTTTGATTCAGAGGCATCTTGCAATCTAATGCTAAAGGTCATAATAAAAATATTGGGCTTGGACATAACCATTCCTTACAAGGATTTATTCTCATTTGATTATAGCAGAGTTCAATGTATAGGCTTAATCAAATATGTGGTGGTTGGTCTAACTCAAGTTCCTGCTAAAACTGTAGTTATGGACATAATTGTGGCAGATATTCCACCAAATTTTGATATGTTGTTGTCTAGATCATGGGCTACTAAAATCAAGGGTCCTATGCCACTATCACTATTTTTGGTGAATAGAGAAGATTATATCGTGAGTCTATAATGGCATATATGGACAACACCAAAGACAAACCTTAAAATTTCCCAGTTTATGCAGTGGAAACAGAGTTAGGATCCTCCATTCTTTTTAATGGAATCACCGTTGAAATAGAAAATCAACAAGTTGAACAAATTGACAGAGAAGGTTGGTGGCACATGAGATTTTATGGTTTTGCTGCAAGAGATGGACTTGGTGCGGAAATTTGGATAGTCAACCCAAGAGATGAAAGTAAGTTTTTCTCCTACAAACTCAATTTTGATTGCACAAATAACATGGCAGAATATGAACCTCTGGTTTTGGGTTTAGAAGTTTAAAAAAACTTATATGCTAAAAATATTTCAATTTTTGGTGATTCTGAGTTAGTCATCAAACAAGTAAATGGAACCTATCAAACCAAATATGTTAGAATGAGAGCATACAGAAATTTAATTCTTGAATTGCTTGAAAAATTTAAAGAACACAATTTCACAATCAGGCCTAGAGAACAGAATGGTATTGCATATTCCTTGGCTGTTTTAGCCAACCAATTCACAATTCCAACTCATTTCAGCAAGAAATATGAGATTGAAATTAGACATAGGCCAACATTCTTAATAACATAAAAAGCCAGTAGCTATTTGACAATGATCAACAAGTCAAAAATTTCCTAGAATTGAAAGAAGAGTTTCAAACTACTCAAGTTGATCAACAAAATATGTTTGTTGAAACATAAGCCAATACAGAATTTATCCAGCGGAAAAACAACTTTATTTCTATGGGGTTGATTCCTCTTGAAATGTTTTTTGACCAGAATGATGTAGCTAAGAATCCTAAGATAAAAATTGATGATGAAGAGGTTGAAAGCTGTGATCTGGGTACGGCAGAAAATCTTAAGTGTTTCAAGCTATTGAAGTACCTTTCTTCTTAGGTAAAACATAAATATGTTGATTTGATGAAGAGATACATAGATGTCTTTGCATGGAGTTATGCATATTTGAAAAGATATGATCCTAGTATCATCCAACATATAATACCAATAAAGGAAAATGAAAAACCTTTCAAACAAAAGCTGAGGAGAATTAATCCATTACTTCCACCATTGAGGCTTTCCAGTTGGTTGGCTAATTTGGTACATGTAAGGAACAAAATTGGAGAGATTAGGATATGTATTGATTTTCAAAACTTGAATAAAGCCTCACCAAAAGATAATTATCATCTTCCCAAGATGGATCACATACTACAGAACATTGTAGGATCACAAAGGATGTCAATGTTAGATGGTTTCTCATGCTATAATCAGATATTGGTGCATCCTGAAGACCAATAGAAGACAACTTTTACCACACCCTTGGGAACATTTATGTATGCCAAGATGTCGTTTGGACTCATGAATGAAGGCGAAACCTTTCAGAGGGCCATGGATATTGCATTTGCAAAAGAAAAGTACAAATCTGTAGTTGTATATTTGGATGACATCACTGTGTTCTCAAAGAAAGAAGAAGAACATCTTAAGCATTTGGAAAAGATTCTTCAAAAATGCATAAAATTTGGTATTTCTTTGAACCCCACAAAAAGTGTTTTTCTTTGACAACTGGAAAGTTATTGGGTCATATAATATCAAAGGAAGGGATTAAAATTGATCCAAATAGAGTTGCTGCTAGAAACAGAACAAAAAAAAAAAATCAATCTTTTTTAGGTAAGGTGAATTTTGTTAGAAGATTTATTCCTGACTTTGCAGAAATTGTGAAGCATATCACCAAGATGCTTAAGAAGGATTGTAATATTAAGTGGACAATAGAGGCTAAACATTATTTTTAAGAGACCAAGAATGATCTTATTCATGCTCTAGTACTGATAAGCCATGATTTTTCAAAAGAATTTCTGGTTTTTACATTTTCTTTAGAGCATACAATTGCAGGAGTATTGTTGCAGAGAAAACAATAAAGTAATGAACAAACTATTTATTTTTTTAGTAGGACACTTTTAAATTTTGAATTGAAGTACAACATTATTGAAAACAAGCTTATGTTTTGGTGAAGGCACTTAAATATTTCAAGGTATATGTCATTCATTCACACATTCTTTCTTTTGTAACTAATGATGTAGTAAAATATATATTAACCCAAGATGATATAGATGTTAAGAGGAGTAAGTGGATTGCCACTTTGTTGGAATATGATTTGGGGATCAGACCTAAAAAATTGGTGGAAGGACAAGGACTAGAGAAGATGATGACTTAACCAAATTTTGATTGTCTAGACATTAATTTTATAACATAAATTTCAAATGTGATTGCAGATCAAGAGTTGATTCATGTTGAAGAAAAAATCATTATGTCATATTCGTATAAGGATGTCATTTTTGTTCTATAGCATCATAGAGCTCCTATTGAATTATCAAATTCAAAAGCAAGATTTGTCAAGTTGAAATCTATGAGGTACTACATTTTGAACAAAAGTCTATATTGGAAAGACACGTGTAGAATACTTCTTAACTACCTACTAATGGATGAAGTTGAGAAAGTGATTGAAGAGTTTCATAAGGGTGAATGTGGGGGTCATCATTATTTGAAAGAAACTGTGAATAAAATACTCAAAGTAGGCTTTTACTGGCCTTTAATTTTTAAATATGTATATAAGAATATTTCTACTAATCATGAATGTCAAATATTTGATGGAAAGAGAAAGTTGCTCCCATTACCTCTGAAACCCATATTTGTAGAAGCTCCTTTCTAGTAGTGGGGGTTGGATTTTATTTTTGAGATACATCCTACATCTTTAGAACAACATCAATGGATCCTAATAGCCACTTATTATTTTACAAAGTGGATTGAACCAGTTCCTACAAGACAAGCCACAAACTTAGTAATCATACAATTCTGGAAAATAACATCTTATCTAGATTTGGTTTCCCAATGAACATCATCACTAAAAATACTCAGGCATTCGAATCAAAGAAGCTGGTAAGTTTTTGCAACCAGTATAATATCACCCTTGGTCACTCTACAACATATTACCCTCAAGGTAATGGCCTAACTGAGTCATCAAACAAGAGTCTAGTTAGAATTATCAGGAGAATTTTGCAGGAAAACAAGAGGTCATGGCACTTGAAACTTAAATTTGCTTTATGGGCTGACAAAATTTGTACTAAAAGGTCCATAGGGGTTTCTCCTTATGAGTTGGTTTATGGAACTGAAGTTATGCTTCCTATCTCTCTTGGAATTCCAGTGATGAAATTATTACAAGGGTTGGAGGAAGAACAAAATGCAATTAAAAGGAGGACAATCAATTGAATACTTTGTAGGAAAAAAGAGCAGAACTATACACCAATTATCAACAATCTCAAAACAAAGTTAAAAGGACATTTGAAAGAAAGACAAAAGAAGCAAATTTCAATATTCATGATGTGGTTTTGAAGTGGGAGGCTTGGATTGAAGAAAAAGGAAAACATGGAAAGTTTGAAAACATATGGAAAGGGCCATATAAGATCTCATCCTACCATGGAAATAACACATTTATACTACAAGAGATGGATGGTCAACTATGTAATGGAGGACTTGTCAATGGAAAATTTCACAAGCATCAATCTTCTTGATTCATTCAGCTGGAAGAAACATCATTGTACATACTCCATTTTTCATTTTCAAATTTGCAAGTGTGGATGATATCTTCAACAAAGTTTGAGCCCAAAGTGAAGGCCATAAGAACTTAAAGATGATATCATCATTTTTTAGTTTTTAGTTTTCAATAAGGAAACTAGTCTACTGGTTCTTTGCTACACCACAGAGGTGCAACATCCCCATTGGACCCACTATTATCCATCATAATACTTAGGAATATTTTGTGAAGTCTATTGGTCAAATTTGCTAGGGTTTTCAAATTTTCTCAAAATAAAGTTCATGATCATAATGGTTTTGGTCATCATGTCATGATGTGGTGTCCATATAAGTTCAAAAAGGGTCATTCATAAGGGTTAAATTTGAAAATTTCATGTATATCATACTTACTAATTCATAAATTGGCATTTAAGCACTTCTGCAGAATTCCGTGAAAAATCTAGTTAGGGAAACTGAAGGTTTTCTACAGAAGTTCGTGAAAATTTCGTAGCGGATCTGCCTTTCCGAACACGTGTCCCACTACAGAATTGCGCTGAAGTATAGATGTTTGTTGAATTGTGGATTAACGGCTCTTTTTTTTTAAGCGTGATTGGTTAGTCTTATGGTGGGTCACAAATGCACTTTATCACTATTTTATCCATTTTCCCTACATATTGACATTGTGTAGTTTCTTGTTTCTAACTCATTTATTTGTATTTAGTTGTGCTTCCATAAGCTTCACATGATCATAGGATTTGGTTTGTTGTCTCTCACGCATGTATTTTTATCTCCAGGTTAGATTCCACTACTATCTAGTTGTCTCTAGGTTGATTTGCAAGTGGCAAGAAGGTGACAAGGAGGAGACCTACGTGTTGCAGCCATGGAACATAGAAAATAATATAAAGGAGGTTAAGTGGTGTGTTATGAGCTCGTGGACATGAAATTGTTGGAGGAAGGCCCTACTTTCATTCAAGCATTTTCCAGCGTGGCATGCTTATACTTTTTCCAAACGCTACAGGGTTATCATGGGAAGATTGACAAATACTTTGTTGTAAATTTCACTGGAACAAAAATGAAGGTTGGTCTTCTAAACTTTGTAGTGTCCCTGACACAATTGCCCATGCTACAAAAATCCCTAGATCAAGAGAAATAGGGTTCAAGGTTAAGAATTTTTAGCTGCTAAATTGTGATGAATTCCTCGAGGAAGAACATATAGGGATTGACATGACTGGTGGAATTTCAAAAACTTGCCTCAAAGAGAATTTTTACAAAATCCTAATGGTCATCCAAAAATATTTCACATGTGAAGGCAGATTCAACATGGTTTACCAGTATCATTTTAGATTGTTATTGCATTTCATAGGTAAACAACCTCTAGACATTCCTTTTTATCTCTTTAGAATTTTGGGAAAGATGGCTGACAAGGTCCAAGCCAAGCGTGATGCTAGTAATACCTCTGTTTTTCACCATGGCCTCATTAAACTACTGGTTGTAGAAGAGATAAATCGGTTAAATAAAGATTAGCTTACCTTCTTAATTTTGAGTGGCTATGCGTTAGATATTTCCACCCCTTCTAGGAAAAATCCAAAGCCTAAATCAATAACCCCTAGGGAAGAGAAGAAACCTGTAGTGGAACATGTATTAAAAACTTATACAAACACTAAGAGGAGGATGACTAGAAGGCAGAGTAAAAACAAGGGTAAGCTAATTGATATCCTAGAGGCCATTGAGATTAAAGAAAGCCCAATTGTGTAGCCTATAGAAGTGACCAAGACTAAAACTAAAAATAAAAGAAAGAAGGCCAAGAAATTAGATTTTACACAAGAAGAATTAGGTTTTATCTTCAAGCCAAGGAAACCTGTTACAAGGTCAATGCAATAAAACTGAAAAGATGCCAGAAGTGCCTTTAGAAAAAATAGAGCCATCAAAGAAAAAGAAAGGAAAAGAGCTTCTACAAGGAAAAAGTGAAATAGAGGTTCTTCAAGAACAATTGAGAGAGGATAGACAAGAAGTGATTAATTCTAAACTTTCGTTTGAGGAGTGGCAAAGGGAGGTGTCAAAGCAGATAGATTTCAATGATGAAACTGCAAAAAAAATCTAAAAAGATGATGAATATGACTTTGCCTTCGCATAGAATATTGAAACACATGTACAAAAGGAATAACTGGCTGTAGGAAAATAGGAAGAAGTTGCCGGGACAAGTCAAAGCATTAGAAACTCAAATTGAAATGATCAAAGTTGAGCTCTTAAAGAGAAATCTCAATATTTTCGTTGAAATAGATGTTACTCCTTGAATATGGTAAAACTTTCAATTTTTTCTTTACTATGTTTAACCAGTAAATTCAGCCTTACATATAGTTTAACAAGGTATCAGAAGTAATATGGAGGCAAAATAAACCACAAAAAACCAAAAAACTTAGAAATCCATGGTTTTGTAGTAGCTCCCCACAGTAAAGTTAGTTTTTTGCTACGAAATTGTTGTAGATTTTCATGGAGGATAACAAAACTAAAAACACAGAAAAGGGAGTTCTAAGGGCATGTATTTAGCTTAAAAGCATCAAGGAAAACCTTGCAACTTACAGAAAGAGTAGAGCGGTAGCAGAAAGGTTTTTTTTTGGAATTGGTTGTTGAAGTTTGCTACGAAATTGTCAAAGCTCTGTTTTTCTGCATTTTGGAAGTTTTTGGACATCAAACAGCAAGGTAGGTAGATGGGTTATAGGTCATGAAAGTGTCCACATCAACTCCTACTCATGGAGACAGATCAACAAGACAACCAACTCAACATCCACATGGCATGAGACACATCATCAACTCTAGCGCATTCAGAAAATCAGTTGGGTTTGATAAGCTCTATCAACAAAATTTGGTTGAGTTCATTAATGTTGGAAGAGTCCTACTTATATTCAAATTGTGAAAAACTAAAATCCCCAAGATTTCTCAATAGGTTTTAAGTAGGATAAGGTTTCTAAACTGATTGATCAAATCTAGCCCCAAGTGGTAGAATTTTGTAATTAATGATATGATGGTGGTCTTACTCTATATAAGTGTAATTTTTTGACTTTGAAAGGGTTGATCAATAATGTGAGAAGTTGAATCTATGTAAACTTTTGATCCAACTAATATATATTTCAGCAACTCTATTTTTATACATAAGACTGATGTTATTCTTATCATGTTTTCTATGTTGCTATCAGTGTTCATCGTATTTTGATTAATTGGAACTCATGTCAAGTGCTACAACTTCCTTGATTTGTTATGTATGATTGTGAATGTTTATTTCACATCAGTTTTAAAGCTAGAAATGCCTCAGTTTCCATTAAACATTGTTTTTTGCCAATGACTTTCTTTTATTTGACTCCATGCCCAATGGCGGTAGCCATCACATTATCCTTCACCTATAAAACTACATAAAAAGAAATTAGAGTTACCCATCTATAATTTTGAGTTTTATACAGTGAATTTCATAAGTATTTTGAGAGAGCCCTCTCAGATTGGAAGGGCTAACTTCGAGTTAAAATTTGGTTTGAAATAGTTATTCTTGGCTGGAGGTGGACACAACCAAACATGTTCTAACCTAGTGATAACAACCTCTTCCAACACACTGTAACAAGAGCTACTAATAAGTGGTATGTAGACCAACCACTTTATTGTCATTCCACATTTGTAACTCTCGCCAATGCCTTCCTATCATATTTCCAATTACCCATTCATTATGACACTGATACAAAACTTTTTAATTCCTTCCATCAAACTTTTACCTCTTGCCTATCTAACCATGTGCAAGAATGGCATAGAAGGAGGAGCCTCTATAAATCTCCTAAATTTGAGGACCATTTCTATATGGATTTGTTTTTTAGAACTCTCATGGTCTGCATAGGTAAAGATGTGATATCACACCTCTATCAAACTAAGGAAGAAGTGTTCCATATAGATTTGAAATAATATCTAATACACACATAGTTAGGTTATGTTTATATTGTCCTTCCTGATTTTCCTAGGCCTGGTTTTGCTTCTGCACTAATGGAATCTCATACCACTAATGGTATCATTAGATCCCTCTCTTACCCTCACCCATCAGCATATTCTCAACCTCCTATGAGTTATGGTCAACCCTGGGGGGCCATTTCCACCTACACTTATCCTCCTCCTGATCCTTTTCACATCAACTCTTACAAAGGTATGAGTATGTCATACACATTTTCACATTCATATCAATCGATGCCAGTGCCAACTATTGCTCAACTTGGTTACCAAAATGTTACCATGAAATCTTATTATCCACATGCACCTCCTAGTGCTCTATCCCAAATGACACCAACACCTAAACCTCCCATGGATCAACCTTATTTTCCACAGCAACAACTACCTCTATAGAGTCAAGTATTTGCTCAGTAAAGTGCTACCATTCTCCCCAACCCTAAGAAAAAAAATAAGGGGAAAGGTAACCAAAATAAACCATCTTAGGGTATCCAAGGCAACCAAGGTTGACAACCTAATGCCTGTAAGGGTGACCAATCCAATCCTGCAACACAACAAGTATTGAATTTCCATGACCTCCATACTGCTCACTAGTAGTGCCTTAGTCCATCAAGGCCACAACACATCGAGACTCCATGAGGGTTGCCACCTAACAATATTGCATGTCACTTATGCTACAAGTACACAGGCTCATAAATCTTCTCTCAAGGTAGGCCTGATTCCCAATCTCCAATATTCCTTCTGGTAGCCTCTATCATCCATCAAAGAGCTCCTAATTACCCTGCAAACTTCACCCATTCACACACCAAAAATGCCCTTGTCGTTTGCTACTCTAGGGCTACTTTGTGTATCCAACACATTACCCTCCAATCAGATCAATGGAACCCAATCACGTCACTACCAATTCTACTCCTAGGAAGACTCTTCACCTCCTCAGAAGATCCTCCACATGGCACCAACAAGTTGCTATAAAAACTGATCCAAAACAAGTCAATTCTTTAACCCAATACAAGACATAAATGTTTCTCCAAGTTTGTAGTATTGATGTCCCTAGTTAGGGCATTGACAAGATGGAACAACCCTTGTTTCTCCACCCAAACGACCCTTAATTAACTGCAGCATAGTCAAGGGAGTATTCCCTAATTTTGTGTTGTTATTCTGGGCTTATAACACCCTCAAATAGTCCAACGTGGGCACCTTTTTTAGGTGGTATGGCCTGCAACCTACCACAACTATCCTCTTGTACATATGGCCCACAAAAAGATAGAGATAACATACCTTAAATCTATCCCATAGACTTGCGTTATCCTCTGTTAAAACTTTGCCCTCAAGCCAAATCTTCAGCACTGTAATATAAGCTCAAATATCCTTCAACAAGCCCTAAAACAGTCCCCAAATTTCCTTGTTGTCCTTGCTTCTTTATTGCATCCTCTATAGAAACTTATGTTCCCTTGGCCAAGTTCTTCTTAACCATCAATGAGCTCTTGTATTGCACTTTTGGATGCCTAAATGACATGTCTTCACCCTCCTTTTATAGCCTAAATATGGGATCCAACGAATTACTGAAGAGACCAATCTATTGGAGTAATTTACATCAAGCCTACATGACTTGAAAGCCAATATTTAATTTGTCTATTTCAAAAATTAATTTCTCCACTTCTACAACTGGGAATTTGACAATTCTTAAAGTGTTTCATTCTCCTTTCAGCCCTCTATCATCTCATGCCATCACATGTAGAAATGTGCCTCTAAAATTTCCCCAAACATGATTGGGTGCAAAACTCCATCCTTGGGTTCCAAGTCCATAAGTGATCCTTGTGGCACTTTTCCCTCCAAAAACTAAACCCTAGGGCCTGGAGTACCTCCCAAGAAACAAAAAATCAACCCTCCCTCGGAATTAATTCATCATCATCATCACTACTCACAACACTTTCCCAACTCTTGGCACTCACAATCGTAACAATCCATGTACAGTGAACTACACCCTTCTAGGAAGTGTCGCTATCACTGCTAGAAGCACCCTACTTCTTCTTCTTATCTTGTAACATCTTCCACTCTGTCCATGCACTCTTCTTGGACTACAAGATCTCCCTATGAATTTGCAAGCTCCCTCTTGAACTCGACTCCCTCTGAGTCTCTAGAACTTGGACTTTCTCGAGAAGGTGTACCTTCTTCTCAGGAAGTTGTACCTACTCCTCTAAATCTTGCACCTACACCTGCTCCTACTTCTATGGAACCTACACTTGCTCCACCTGCTTCTTTCCATGATCCACAGGCTTACCTGTCAACCTATAGAGACCATGCTCTCTAACTTTGAGTACAATCCCCTTGGACTTACATCCTATTGGCCTAAGTATTTCCTTCCCATCCTGAAACAAGACATGAAACCCCTCCCTCTCGATCATCGAGACGGAAATCACTCTATATCTGAGTCCTCATACAAACAGTACATCCTGGACTCGCATCACATGTCGTGTCTCCATCCTAAATAGCACAACACCCACCCCTCGGATCTCAAACTTACTCTTGTTGCCCAACACCATATGCACCTTTTAGTCCCATTCAGCTAGAGTCTCAAAAACCTCGTGTGACCCTATCATATGCTTTGTCGCACCACTGTCCATGCACTATCCATCCTCATTGATAATACCTTGTGAGAAATGAGAAATCATAGAAAAGTCCTCCTCTTCCAATCTCTTGGAGAGATCATGTATCTTAGCTAAAGTGGCAACACCAGCAGCCTATTTTCCTTTCCTCTTCTCATCATCTCCCTTTTCTTCATTGGAAATCTTAACAAATAATGACCCATCTTGCCATAGTTGAAACACTTAACTTTAATCGGGTCCTTATTTTGTTTACCCTTCATTTGTGATGCAACTGTCATGTCATCATCTGGAGACTTCTTCTTTGGATGAAGATCCTAATCTTGCAACTCTTCCTAAACGAATTCATCCCACAACCTATCCCAATCTGGTAACTTCTCCCTGGCAACGATCCCTTTGATCAAGGGCTTCCAATCCTCTATGAACCCTTTCAAGGAAGTCCTTACCATATCTCCATCTAAGGTAGACACACTGATGGCAGCAAGCTCATCTTTGACATGAGACAATCTCGTCAGATACAAGGTCACGCTTTCACCATTTATAATCTTGGTGGACTTCAACTTATCCTCCAATACCAGTACCCATTCTCAATTTTATTCTAGAATAAATTCTGAAGAGCCACCTGTTAGGTTCCTGTACCAATAGGAGTCATAATTTTTGAATGACTGATATTAAACCTATAATATGTATAGACCTTTGCTTTCTGCAAATGTTTTCCATATTCATAAAATTAAAAAATGTAAAGAGGGTATGTCGTAAAATAATAATCAAAGGACAAAAAGAACAAAAAGGTCAAAAAAGATGAAAAATATGAACCCTAAGAAAATAAAAAGACCATGAAATTGAGCAAGCCAAAATGGCACTACTATTTAATTTTATGCATAATAAATGATTGTGTTCAGCTTGTAATCTTTGCCACAATCCATGATATTCAAAATGTTTAAACTTGGTTATTTCATGTTTATAGATAGAGAATAAATATCTGACCAAACTATTTAATCTTGGCAGATAATTAGATAGGTAGAGTAAATGAAAGGAGCTCAATTGTTTAATCTGTCCTTGGATGTAATAAGGTTAGATTTAGTTAGTTTACTATTGTAAAGAGAAAGAAAGATGTTTGATAAGGGTTTGCTAGCTCAAATGCACCCTAATAAAGAGAAGTAAAAATGGTAGGATGAGTAGGTGGGTAAGTAGAAGAAACGTTGCAGAAAGTGTGATGATTGACTACGCAAAAGCACATTTATCATCTTTCAACATGTATTTCAAATGTGAATGGGCACTCAAGCATGCAGATGGAGATCAAAGTAAATTAATTAATTTCCCTCATTCATTTCACCTCTTAACTAATTTCCCACAATAAAGTTCAAAGTACTTAAAAACCCTAAATCAAAGAGGCTCATAGAATTTCTCTGACTTTTGGAGGGACCGAACCCTCGGCTCAATGACTTATAGGAAATAAGTACTAAAACCCCCACATAAACATTCATTCCCCCCTTCAGTTCATTCATTTTTCATAATAATAGTCTTTTCCTAAGGTTAAATTGCTTTTACCTAGGAAAAGTATTTGTTCCCCCACATAAATCATTTTCATATCAAAAACCCATAAAAACACTATATCCTAAGTCTTTATGTGATTATCGGAATGCATTAAAACATGATATATCATATATTTGGTATATTGTGCCCCTTTTCCATTTATTTAACTAAATTATTAATTTATTTATTAAATCCCTAATAAAAACCCGGTTCCCGTATATATATTAACTCCTGCAATATTAATTAAACCCCACCCTAGTTTAATTATATAAACTAAATTTTCTACCCCGGACCCATTAGATAATCGATCCTCAATTAAGTTAGTTGAAAAACCCAATTAAATCCCACCTGATACCTTAACCCTCGCCTTAATCTCACATTAATCCAAAATTGCCATGCTTAAACGCCCACTCGGCCCCCCCCATTACCTTCTGTGCAACTCCATCACCCGACCACCACACGATCTCTCCCCTCCCCATTTGACTACCCATGTTGATTTCGAAAGGACCCGAAATCAGAATGTTACTCGCCCGAAAACGGTTGTTTTCTGTTGGGTCACTGAGCCAACATGGCGCTTAATGTATGGAATCAGGTGGCTTCCCCCAATACCACAAAGTGCCCAAAAGTTGTGCGAAGCAAACCACTTACTGCCAGCCCGCTACACACCAAAACAACCATTTTTCACCCTGCTATGTGACAAATGACCATTGTACACCTATACCCACCAAATTGACTTTCGCGCATAAAGCCAAAAAAACCCCAAATTATTGTTTTTATCATTTTTTTTAACTATAAACTCCCATGCATGTGCCTATGAATGTCCAAGCTACCAACCCATGTACAATTGCACCCTGAAGACACTACAAAGCTCCTAGATTGCCTTCCAGCCTGCTCATAGCCTTTCCAACTATTCACAGTTGCCAGTTACCCGATTCAAACCCAGTTTTCTTCAAATTCCAGGTATTTAAGCCATAATCCATCGAAAACCCTGTCAATTTCCAAACTAGTCACTAAGTTTTCTTAATTGAAGTTAAAGGGAAACTTTGACAACCTAAAACCCACCTGGAATTGAATCACTTTTGCCCTAAAAGACTTACAATTTACCTCCCCCATCCTCAAATCCACAAGAAATGAGAATGGCTTCCCTAATTGCCATGGATGTCAGACCAATTTCCACCCCTCACCTAGACCTGGACCACCTTCCCCTTGCTGATAAAGATTTCCAAATCAAGGACACCTCTATCCTTGAATCCCCTCTTAAACTATATTATCGATATAGATATCAATACCTGAACCACGCTGATAAAATTGGTGTTTGGGAGTCCAATTTACCCAAGTACCAATTCCCTGAAGTTCATATTTTCCCAGAAATTTCCCATTACTACCATGCAAACTATATCCCTAGTCAAAGAGCAGTGATGTCCCCAAACCAAACTATACTTTTTACCATCACTGCTAAATCAATAAATGAAATGTTGCAACTTCAACCAGTGCAAAATCTAACCCCTATTTAAATTGGAGACCTATTAGACTGTTTCCCCAAGCTTACCACTGCAAAACTTGCTGAGATGTTCCAAAACTTCAGCAGGGAGGAAAAGCATATCCCAAAAGATCCTCCTCCATATGTGATCACCATATTTTCCCCATTTGGTCAAGGCATTGTAGCAATGATTTCTAGTGTCCTAGGTTACACCACTAGTGAGTATATAGATGAAATCATCTTGGCTTTCATGTCCATCTTTACTCCAGGATAGCCTCCTGTTGTCATTTATGATTATGCCAAGTTTATAGTTGATAGGATTCATGACCAATTTCTAAGGATGAGTAATCAGAGAGTCTCTAAGTATTCCTCTATCTTGTATCACCCCTTTTTATACTACCAAGATGATAAGTTCGCATTTACTCTCCAGAAGCTTGATACAAAAGGTCACCCTAGGTCAGTGATTTTCTGGGCTCCTTTGATCCATAAGCATGACTCCCCATATCCTTATACAGAGCTCATAGACCTATTTGTACATCCCATTGTGACAATGCTACTAGGAAGTCATCCTTCAAGAATCAGTTCAGATATCAAGAGGATCTTGCAGCTTTCAAAACAACACAAAGTGGGAGATTGGTACTTGTACCAAAATCACACTAAAATTAGGATTTATGGCTGTGAGCTAGCCCCATATAAACTACCCAAATACCTCCCAATGAGGTTTTTTTCTCTCGAGTACTATAGCCAGATAATCAATTCAGATGAGGTACATTTTGTCAAAGCCAAAAAGAAGGCCCAACTCAGAATCAAAGAAAAACTAGGCCCCTTTGTGTGTAATAGTCGAGAAGCTGGAAAGGAAGTAGAGAAAATCCTTTAAAGGCTTAACCTAAAACATAGCTTCACGTGGAGATATGATCCCTTGGACTTCATCTGCAACACAAGATAGAAAAACAAGATGGCTCCCTACATTCATCACCGAATCCCTGAAATAGAAAAATATGAAAATAAATTGGAATGGGTGGAGAATACTTTAGTGGATAGGGATAGCACTGAAGTTGATGTTGAAAATACTCTAATTGATCTAGAGAAATAGCTTGATCAGGTTTCTTTCCTGCAGGTGCCAAGAGAATCTCAAGCCTAAGAAGAATCACAGACACATAGAGAATCACAGGCACAAAGTGAATCACATGTAGAAGAATAATCCCATGTGCAAGAAGAGACAAAACAACCAGACCTATCAGAGGAGGTAACTCAAACAGGTGTACCAAAGCCCATCATGAGTACTCCCCTAGCCTTGCAAACTCCTCTAAATGAGGAGAAAAACCTCCAAAGAAACAGGGAAGAGGCCACTACTTCAGGTAAAGCAACATCATAGGCCTATCTAGAGACTAGCCTGGTTAAAATACAAAGAATAAATCCTATCTCTGAATAGGAATTCACAGAAGAAACAGTTGGGGCCACTAGCACAGAAAGAGAAAGAAGTAGGCATGCCACTCCCTCTGGGGGGGACACTAGAACCTTCCATATCACACACTCAGATGTTGGAAAGGCAACAGAGTGTTGAAGTGTCCTTATTCAAGATGCCAGTTGACAGAGACCAAGACATCAGAGAAAGATATGAGGACATAAAAGCTAGAAATGAGAGACTAAAAGCCCAAACTTATGCACAGTACTTAAAGATGGCCCCTACCAATCAAACAAGGCTTATGTCAGCCTATGATGTAAAATAAGGGAAGATGCAAATGACATTTATGAAACCCACTACTCAGAAACCAAGAACAGTAGCAGACTTCAAAAATATAGATTTCGATGTACTGGAAAAGGACATCCATCCTATTGACCAGATTAAGTTTCACAAGCAGATAGGGGAGATGATTTACTCCACCTTGATAGGGAAAGCCATCACAGGCCACCAATTGCAAAACTCTATGAATAAAATATCAGCTTAGTTCCAATTGGAGAAGGCCTCTTCATAGGCCAAAGATACTAGAATCAAGTCCTTAGAGCACTTAGTCATTGAGTTGGGACACGATCACAAAGATGTAAAAGCCACTAAGAATTTGATAAATAAGAAGAATGATGACATAGTTTCTTTGAAGGAGAAACTCAAGATTCCACCATTACATCACCCACAAATAGCAGAAGTCCTGGAGGCACAAAAAGGACATGAAGAGCTCATGGACTTGGTCCTAAAGCTAAATGACCAATTGAAAGAGACAGAGAAGGAGTTGCACATTTTGATTCAGTCCAAAAAAAGTAATCTGAAAACAACTTCTACAACTGCCATTCCCACGGTAACAATTGCAGCTCCTTCTACATTGGCAGCATCTTTGGCACTAATAGCTCCACCTGCCAGAGCACTGCCAATCACAACTGAGTCTACAACAGCAGGTACATCTAGAGAGAAAACAATAGAGCTAGTAAAAGCCATGGAGGGAATGTCCTAAGGATGGGTGAGAAAATTAAGGTCCTAGAGAAAGATTTGACATTGCAGAAGCCACTAGGACAAACTACAGAAATTCTCTGGGCCAATATCATTTACTCTATCAATGATATTTGGCCATCAATTCAAGTCATATTTGAGCAAACAGAACTAGTAAAGGTAGCTACTGGAGCTATCCAAAAAGTAAAGGAAGAGTTGCGTGATATTCCTGAGGATGACAATTGACTCATCCACTTCTTGAATAGAAAGAACAAACATGAGCTAAATGAGCTTGGTATAGAGGATAAGATTGAATCCATCCTAGAAGTCAAAAAGGTTCTTTCCAAAAGAAACCTTATGGTCAACTTAGAAGAAGAATGCCATAACATGCAGGTGGCCATTGACAGGTTTATGGATAAATTTCAAATTTTGAGGGACAAAGGCCTCCCCAGTCCTATGGTAATCCATTATAAACTCACGACCTAGTTAGACTACACTGACAGACTAATGAAGTTGGCCAAGGAGCAAGAAATTACTTTAGGTATCAAAGCCTTTCCTACAGGGAAAGTACTATATGACACTTTTGAAAACTTGTTCTTTCTAAAGAATGCGGTGAAACATTTGTTTGTCACCAAGCCTAGTTTTTCTAAGTACACAGAAGCAGACAAAATATACAGACTAATGATAAAAGCAAAGTTACCTGAGGATGAATGGTGGTAAAAAATGACAGACTTACTATAAGTTATCGCAGTGAATCTGAAGGCAACCAGATGAATCAGGTAAAAGACAAATCAAAAGGGTCAAAGAGTAGCACGTCAAAGAATATCAGTGAAAGATCAAAGATAAAGATGATTCCAGCATACAAATATCATCCAACTTAAAGGGTTCAAACTCAACTGCAACAGCCAACACTACAACAATAAAAGGGACAACATGATGCAGTTTTCCATCTGTCTCTATCTTCATGCTTGAAGATATTTTTATTTTCTAAATCAAATCTCAAACTGTTATGAGATATCTTGTAATTATTTTTTCTATAAATACTTCACATTTCGAAGTATTTGTGTGGATTCAAAGATATTTCTATAGACTTTTCTATTAATCAAAGTCCTATTGTATCAAAGAGTTGGATTGGCTTGCTGGATCATGGAATAAAGCTCAGATATTTTTCAGGATTCTTGTGTAAAGCGAAAATCAAATAAGTATTCTTTCATGTGTATTATTGTTTTTCCTTATGTTTATTAATAATCATGTGCATTTCTATGAAATTTGAATGTTAAACTAGGAATGATATTTCAAAACTCACTTAAATGCACTATGTCTTCATTGTTTACATTCTTAATGTTTTCTACTAAACTATCTTAGCTAGGGAATTCTTAGTTGCTCCTTAGCTTTCGTAGTTTTCCTTTTGATCTATGTAGCAAAGGATTCTTAATTTCCCTTTGTTGATGATCATCCTCTATTCCTCATTTTGATCCCAGTCCAAGGATTCTTAAGTGCCCTTCACCCTGGTTAAAGTTATTCCATCCATCAGCCCTTGAAGATTTGCCTTTTGCTTTTCTAGCATGCCCTGTGAACATTCCCTTTAATGATCTGATCCAGTTATGCTATCCTTTTATTGACTCCATAGCCCAATGGCTTGAAGAAACTACCTCTATCTTTCTGTTCCTAGAATTCCACCACCCAACCAAAATCAAAACATTATGAACACTAAGAACTAGCCTAAAATCCTCGCCTAAACAAAGTTAAATTATAAAGAGAGAGCCCTCTCTGGACTTAGGTTGGCTAGAACCTGAGTCTGAAGATTGGTTTGTGGTTACCTTGAATTATTCCTTCTTTTGATAACTTCTAGGGAAAACTTCTGAGTGATAACACCATCCACATCTCATGTGCATTTTTCTTCCAAAACAAATGAGGTATTGGGGCATCCTTTAGACCATCTAGGATGATGAATCTCATCCTAACATCCAAATTTTCATATATTTCCACCTCCTTAGGGTCGGCTGGCTTGTTGATCTCTTCTCGGCGAACTCCTAGACCCTGTTGACCTGCAAGACCAACTTGATCATTTCCTTCCAATGACTATAGTTGGACAACCCCTTCAACTTGTCCTCATACTTGAGACCTGCCTAAAACTTCGACATTATAGTGATCCCTTCTCTTACAATGTGACCAACTCCCTCTGATGTTGTAGTTCATTGCACACAACTATGATTTACTTACTTCCAAAGTAGCTCAGACACCCTCTGATACCATGTTAAATTTCCATGACCTTGGGTCTAGGTTAGAGTCTTAAAATCGCTGTTGCTACCAAACCAAGAATATCAACCATAAAATACTTTGCAGAGCAGAAAATATAAAGCAGTAAATCACATATGCATAAATATACACACTTCTTAACAAAATTGTACAATCCCAATCTTCGTTCTATTAATCCAAATCTGAATAATACAATAGTCAATGATATACAAGATACAATGAAAAACTTCCTTGTAGCTTTGATGTTGTATCTTGTCTTGTCGGTCCTTCGTGTCCATACTTCTCACAATTAGTTCCTTAGTCCTTCAAGGCCACTACATGTTGAGACTCTAGTAGGGCTGCCACCTAACAATGTTGTATGTCACTTCTACTGCAAGTAAACGGGCTCATAAATCTTCTCTCTGAGTAGGCCTAATTCCTGAGCTCCAATCTTCCTTCTAGTAGCCTCTTTCATCCATCAAAGAGCCACTCATTAGGCTACAAACTTCACCCAATCACGCACCAACAAATTCCTTCTTGTATGCTGCTCTAGGGCTACTTTGGGTAGCCAACACACTACCCTCCAATCATATCAATTGCACCCAATCACATCACTCTCAATTATGCTCCTAGGAATACTATTCACCTCCTCGAAAGACCCTCCACATGGCACCAACAAGATGCTAGAAAAATTGATCTAAAACAAGTCAAATATTTGACCCAATACAAGACATAAATGTTGTTCCAAGTCTGTAGTATTGTTGTCCCTAGTTAGTGCATTGACACGTTGCAACAACACTTGTTTCTCCACCCAGAAAAACCCCTAATTAATTGCCACCTATTCAAGGGAGTATGCCCTAATTTCATTTTGATGTTATGGGCTTATACCACCCTCAAACAATCCAGAGCATGCACCTTTCTAAGGTGGTATGGCCTATGGCCTACCACAATTATCCTCTTGTACACACGAACCACACAAAGACATAGATAGCCCACCTTAAATTTTCCCCACAAACTTGCATCATCCTCTATTAAACTTGACCCTCAACCAAGCTCTTCGGCCCTCAAACAAAAGCTTGGATATCCTTCAATGAGCCCTAAAATAGTATGCAAACTACCTCTCTCTCTATGCCTCTTTGTTGCATCCTAAACATAAACTTCTACTCCTTTGATCGAGTTCTTCTTCACCTTCAATGAGCTCTTGCATTGCACTTTTGGATGCCAAAATGATATGTCTTCACCCTCCTTTTATAGCCTAAAGAGGGGATCTAGCGAATTAGTGAAGAGACCCATCTATTGGAGTAACTTAGATCAAGCCTACATGACTTGAAAACCAATAATTAATTTTTCAACTTCAAAAATTCATTTCTCCACTTCTACAACTCGAAATTTGACGATTCTCAAAGCATTGGATTCCCCTTTCCGCCCTCTATCATCTCATGCCATGATAAGTAGAAATGTGCCTTTGTAATTGCCCCAAACATGATTGCATGCAAAACCCCATCCTTAGGTTCCAAACCCATAGATGGCCCTTGTGGCACTTTTCCATTGAAACCCTAAACCCTAGGGCTTGGAGTACCTCCCAAGCTACAAAAATCAACAGAAAAAAAGGTGACCAACCCAATAAGAACAAGGATCTTAGGAAAAATAAACCTTGTGCTTGTTACGATTCTTATAGCTATTATACTCATGAATGCCCCCATCTCCATTAAATGTGTCAGGCATGGGAAGCTCGCGAATTTTCCCTCTAGAGGGAAGCAGCCTATCACTCAACCCCCTCCTCCTTCCACATGGTTGTAAGTGCTTCCCAATCCATTCCCTCACTAAGGATATGTGGTTGACCAAATTGGCTAGAATCCTCTAGCTCTTCAACCTTCGTAACCTAGGAATGGAAATTATCAGATTATTATGATGAATTCAGAAGATATCAACCTCCAAGCTTGGATGCGCCAATATGACAATCCTTCTCATAAGTCAATGACCGATTCATAACCCAAAGGTTCAATTGATCTCATTTCATCATCAAATGGCACCTTACAGATCCCTCATCTTAAGTTATAAGTTCACCCTAGGATCATTAAAGGACCATTACATTGAAATTTTGCTAGTTCTCAAGTCACCCACACTTATAGTATAATAGATGACTTGGCACAATCTCTTGCTTCCATGCTAATGTTGGAATTCATCTAGACATGCCCATCCGAATGGAAAGATATAACATTTACTTTGGGAACTATGGATCCTTCTGATGATTGAATGAACATCTTTGACATTGATAAAGAAGTCCATCCCCCCTTTTTTCCTTCTTTTCATTCCAAATAGTCGTCTCGATAAAAAATACCATTGCTCAATAGTGTATGGTCGATGAAGGTGCATCAAATTGTGTGAAAGACACTAGTTTCTATAAGAAACTCATTTTCCTCGACCTGTCACTATCAACCATCACACATCATGCATGGGATGGTCGTCCCTCAAAACCACTTGGTTTATATCAAAACTACCCCATCGCCATTGTTGGAAAGTAGGTCATGATTGACATTGAAGTTATCGACATGCCTCTTGATTATAACCTCTTACTTCTTCCTAGATTCATGTATCCATGTTAACCATCACGTCTTCTATCTTCTTTAAGATGTGATTTCCCCATAATGGAAACATCATCTCCATTGATTAACTGACTTATTATGACTCTCAATCCCATAGAAGGAAATAATGCATTGCAAGAACCCTCAACATAATTGAGTTGTTGAATAAAATAATTGGACCATTCATGATATGACCAGGGCCATTATAGATGAAGGAAAAGTAGGAGACACATTTTGGGTTGAAGCCACTCAAGTTGTTGTATACATGGAAAATAAAACTCAACTTACACCAAACAATGATAAAACCCCCTATGAACTGTGTAAAGATAGACGATCCTCAATGAAGCACCTCAAAGTGTTAGAGAGTAAGTGTTATATCAAGAGGAATAATAAAAAAACTTCGTAATCTTGATTCTCATGTAGATGAAGGAATTTTCCTTGGGTATGCAATTAGAAGAAAAGTCTGCAACTATTATAACAAAAGGGCTAAGAGGATTGAAAAAAACATAGATGTTAGAGTAGATGAAGATGTACACCATACAACAAAGGCTCAAGAGAAATCAGATGTGGATTGTGGTTGTTTCTAAAAGTATGAAGAAGCTAAAGAGATGAAGGAAGAATAAGACAAATATTTACAAGAAGAAGAAGATGAGGATTTACAAAAATCATCTCATAAATACAAAATTCCATCAAGATATGTGTAGAAGAAACATCCAAAGAGTCTAATAATTGGAATTAAAGGTCTTGGTGTGCATACTAGAAGAAGATTTATAGGAAATCCCAAACAAGCAAACTTTGTACTATTGTCACATATGGAACCCAACAATTGCAATCAAGCAAGTGAAGACCAATTTTGCATGAAAGCAATGGATAAATAACTAGATCATATAGAGAAGAACAATATGTGGGAATTGGTTCCTAGGCCAAAGGATAGAAATTTCATTGGCACAAAATGGGTGTTCAAGAATAAGCTGAAAGGAGACATTCAGGTTGTGAGGAATACGTCCAAATTGGTCAGTAAAGATGATCCAAATTTAAACAGGAACACAAAAAATTACAGATATAACCATAAATAAAGAGACGTAGCAGATATAAAACTATCTTTCATTAATATCAAATAATGAAATATGCTTACAAACAGAATGGAAATGATATTAGCTTGGATGATGGTAGCTTATATCTGAGAAGAGATATGTTGGCTACATGACCCTGAACTAAGCTACAATGAGTCTCAAGGGCCTTTTTATTATTGAAAAATAAGAGAAAACCCTAAACAACCAAAACCATAACCTGAGGAGATGTAACACCAAGAGTTAATTGGCCCCACTGGAGTTATTTAGGAAACCAACTTCCTGGGGTCATAACTTGGTCATATTATCCTTGTTTGACATGCATGATGTTATGAAACCAGCTCACAAAAAGATAGAAAAGTTGGATCAACACCTTAGAATTCAGCCTCTTCGAGGGGCAACCTCCTTTACATTAGACAAATGAACAATTCTTGGATGATAAAAATGACAATACCTCCTTTCTATATATAGGAGTCTAAGGGGTCATAATATAATCAGAGCCGACATAACAATAATAATCTAAGGGCACACTAATGAAAATAGCGGGCTTCTATGGGGTACAATAATAACAATATGGGGACTACATGGGTACAACAATATAATAATGGGGTTGTACTAATAACAATAAGGGGTTACACTGGTAGTATAGGGACCTAACATGCCCCTCTCCTTCAAAAAGTGTTGTCCTCAACGCTTGAGTAGTTGTAAATGCTCCTGTATAAAATTCTTGTCTTCCCATGTGGAATTTTCAACTAGTAAGTTCTCTCACTTGATGAAATACTCTAAAATTCATCAATTTCGTAGCTTTCAGGTTCTTTTTTTTTGTGACTGCTCCAGGCTCCAATATGATTTTTCCTTCCTCGTCAAGTTCTAGAAATATTGTTTGAAATGGGATCTTTTGCAACTTTTGAATGAGTGGCCACACTTCTTCGTCCTTCTTCCATTCATACCTTGTTTCATTTATCCACTCTGGTTGGATAATAGAAATGGCACACAACAATGCTTCCACATCCTCATCCTTTCTTGAGAGTGCATTTGCCACAACATTTGGCTTCCCGTTTTTGTAAATGATTTCAAAATCAGAAACCAACATATTTGTGACCCATTTTTTCTTTTATTCTAAAGATAATCTTTTTTCTAAAAATTATTTCAGACTATCATGATCCAGTTTTACCTTGAAGTGTCTTCCCATTAGGTAAGGTCACCATTTCTTGAGTGCTTGTAGTATTGCCAACGTTTCCTTCTCATCAATATGTTGCTTGAGATGTAGCCGTAAAAAATCTCAGTCGCCTACATCAAAACTTCTTTCACTGCGATATTGATCTACCTCTTGTTTCATTCAATTCTGTACCAAAGTGGTGTTATCCTTTAAAAGTTGGAGAACTTGTTGTTGATGCTTGATTTGATCTTTCACTGCTTGAACCTTTTTCTTCTTGATATGTCCTTATATCTTGAGAGTTTGAGTGGTATTTTCTTCCAATGCATTACAAGATATGGTCGGATTCATTTTTTGATGCTCGATGTGATCTTCACTTCTTGATATGTAATTCTATCTTGACAGTTTGAGGAGTGTAATTCCGGCCAATGCATTACAAGATATGCTAGGATTCATTTCTTCTTTATCGATGTGATCTTTCACTTCTTGAAACTTTTTCTTCCTAATATGTCCTTCTACCTTGAGAGCTTGAGGAGTGGTAATTATTTCCAATTCTTTACAAGATATGTTCAGATTCATTTCTTCTTTCTCTGGGGTTGGTTCGTGGTGTATATCCTCTTCTTTTGATGTTTCTTTATCCTTTTCTTCCTCCTCTTCATAATCTATGTAAAATAATTTCTTCTCAGCACACTTATGACCTTTAGTGTATTTTCTATCACAATTGTAACAAAGCACTTTTTCTCTTTTTTCTTCCAATTGTTGCGGTGTAAACCTTGTAGGTTGTGGAAGGCTAGGAGAAAAAACACTTCCATAATTATAGTCATGAGTGGTGGGATTCCTTGTTTCCATAATTTCACTTTCAATTTTTATTGCCAACCTAAATGCTTTCTCCAATGAATCAAGTTCCCAAAGACAAACCTCATGTTGAATGTTATCCTTTAAAGTCCCTATGAAGACATCAATCCTTTTCTTCTCTCGAATATAATTTACCCTTATATTCAATTTTTTGAAATCCTCAATGTGCTCTGCCATTGAATCCTTTAGTTTAAGATTTATCAATTGGATAAAGAAGGTGTTACTCTTTGTATCCTCATAATGTGCTATCATTTCTTCCGCAAAAATTGAGCAAGTGACAGGTGCTCTATGAGAACACAACCCTTTATACCATAAAAAATGATCTGATTCTAAATATGAAGATGCAATACGTACCTTTTTGTAACAGTTGCACCCCCAGTAGATCAAAATATTGCTCCATCTGTAGTATCCAATTTATCTGATCCTTGCCATCAAACTTCCTCATATTGCCTTTTCTTGATTTTAGGAGCTCAATCTTGAAACAACTGTAACTCTGTAATTTCAGATCTCCATTCTCTAAAATTTCATCCTGTAGTAGCCCTCTGAGTCCTCTTTCTAACCCGAAAAGTATGATCAAGATTGGATTCTATAAGGAAGCATTATCTCAAATCTCCAATGATGACCCAATTATAGACTAGTTCAGTAGATCGAACTTGTACGAAGTGCCTCCTGTCATTGTTTCAACCTTAGGACCTGAAACCAATGCACAAAAAGCTACAGTCTGTCCTCTTTTTGAAACTTCTTACGAAATTTCAATTTGATGCTCAAAGAGAAAGATATGACGATTTTCCCGAGGTCACCTATTTAGGATGCAATTCGGGAGCCTACTGAAACCCTAAATGTCTCAGATTATATCTCTGAAAATATAACGAGACAAGACCTGAAACTTGGACCAGAGATTCACCAAGATTTCGGTTCAAATGGGTTTTAATTTCAGAGTCTAAACCTTCATAGAACAAATACTATAGCAAAAAGATCGCGATGACTTGTTTGAGATGAAATTATGGAGCTTGGAAAAACCCTAACTTCCTTAGATCATATCTAAGAAAATATAGTGAGACAAGATATCAAATTTAGATGCATAGTTCAAACTAATTTATTCTCAAATGGGTTTTTTTTAGCTTCTGAAATTTTGTAGCAAAAAAGTTATAGTAAAAATTCCACAATGACCTATTTGGAGCAGTGAAACCCTAAAATCCACAGCTCTTATACCAAATGTTATGAAACCAGCTCACAAAAAGATAGAAAAAATGGATCAACGCCTTAGAATTCAGCCTCTTCGAAGGGGCAACCTCCTTTACATTACACAAATGAACAATTCTTGGATGATAAAAATGACAAGACATCCTTTCTATATATAGGAGTCCAAGGGATCATAATATAATCAAAGTCGACATAACAATAATAATCTAAGGGCACACTAATAACAATAGTGGGCTTCTATGGGGCACAACAATAACAGTATGGGGATTAAATGGGTACAACAATATAATAAGTGGGTTGTACTAATAACAATAAGGGGTTACACTAGTAGTATAGGGACCTAACACATGATACCTCATTGGAAAGATATATCCAAGGAATACAAATGAAAAAACATTATTTCAATGAAATCACTTAGAGGAATATTGCCAAAAAATGTCGTTTAGGGCCTCAAAACGGCTCCAGAAGTTCAAGACCCAAAAAAATGCCAAAAATAGTAAACTATGCTACAATTAAGGAAAATGAAAAACTGAAAGAATCAATGGTGGGGGTCCACATGGAATAGGTGGGTAGCCACCAATATCCACCTGGATCATTCATCCCCACTTAGGAAGAAATGGTCTCCATTGCATTGATTTCCTCCATGAGATGAGGAAATTTCTGCTGAACTTGGTCCCTAGTGATCCATTTTCCTTGCTGCAAGAGTTGGTCGGATTTGACAGCTAGATACAGTTGCATCTTCTACTGGCAAGTGTTCTTGATATGTGTGTCCATGATCCAATCACTTGAAGCTTGTTCCATGTAGTCCGGGTTTAACTTTGTTGGTGTGAGTTGTCCTATAATGCCAGATGTGTCTAGTAATGGTGGAAAGTATGGCTGAAGGTAATCCACATTGAACACTGGGTGCAGTCCAAGGAATGGGGGAATATTGAGCTTAAAATAATTATCTCCCACAACCTTGGTGATAGTGTATAGCCCATATCAAAGTAGGGAAACCTTGCAGTGGGGCCCAGCGAGGCGCTCCTTCTACAAATGTGCCCAAAATTTGTCACCCACCTAGAACTTGTGTGGTGCCCGATGTTGATCATGTTGCTTCTTGTACTTAACATTGGCTTTGTCCAATATGTCATCGACCTATTGGCTGATGTGTTGAATGTGCTCAATGAATCTATTTTCCTTGTCACCTTTGGACTGAACATGAGCTGAATCTGCCTGAGTAGTTGCAAATGGTATGGCTACATCAATGGGACATAGTGGCTGGAATACCAAGCCCACCTAAAAAGGGCTATGGCCAGTTGAGATGTGGAGAGCCCAGTTGTAGTTGTGTTGGACATAAGGTAGGCTCTCATCGCATGTGCATATATTCTTTAAGTTGTACATGTGAAAAATGTGTATGATCATCCTGTTGATGACCTCTATATGGCCATCAATTTGGGGATGGAAAGTTGTGGACTTAGTGAGCTTGGTGTCTAGCATCGACCAGAGACTGGACCAAAATGTACTGAGGAACCTACTGTCCATGTTTGAGATGATAGACTATGGGATCCCAAAGTGTACCCACACTCATTCAAAGAAGAGTTTAGCAATGGCTTTTGTTGTGATACTCTTCTTGTAGGCCACCATAATGGCCATCTTCAAGAATCTGTCGATGACCACAAAAACACGTCATTGCCCTGCTTAGTAGAAGGAAGGCATGATATGTAATCCATGGAGATGGATTCCCAAGGTCAATTAGGGGTAGGCAATGGAGTATAAAGACCTTGCCTCTTGGTGGTTGATTTGGAAATGGTGCAGGAAGTGCAACATCTGATGTACTTCCCGACATCCTGTTGAAGATTAGGCCAATATAAATAGTTATGCAGTACTGCCACCATTTTCTTGACCCCAAAATGCCTAGCGGCTCGACTATGGTGCGCTTCCCAAATCATTTTCGCATGCTCTCTTGAAGGAACACAAAGGTGTCCTAGGTGGCATAACAGAGTATCCTAGAGGTGAAAATTTGGAACTTGTTGAGCCTCCAAGAGCATATTGTATGTGTGGCCAAATTCTAGGTTTCTTTTATAGAGAAGTGGCCAATTAGAAGTCTCGTTCCCACAAAAAATGAGCATGGTGGTTAACGCCATGATTGGGGGTCAGTTGAGGCAATTTGCAACATTATTTGTGTTGTTATTCTTGTACTTGATTTCAAATGGAACTGTTGTAGGTATGTGGACCACTTCCATTGGCGATAATTCTGCAACTTCCCTTGCATCTGTATGAACTATAGGGGTCAATGGTCTATGTGGATGATAATTTCCTTCCCCAAAATGTAATGCTTCGATTTTTTCCGAGCCTACACAATGGAATACATCTCTTTGTCATAAGTGTGATACTTCCAGACTGTGTCTGAAAGTGTCTCATTGTGATATGTCACTAGATGCCCTTGTTGAGTAAGGACTTCCCTAATAGCATATTCAGAGGCATTTGTCTCGATATCAAATGATTGTTGCAAGTCTAGTAATGTGAGCACTGGTGTAGAGTAGAGGTGATGTTTCAACTCTGTGAATGCCTTCTATTGAGATTTAAAACAAAATAATTTTTCTTTCGCTCCTCCTTTGGTGACTTGACTCAAGCGCCGAGTGATATGAGAGAACCCCAACATGAACCTGTGGTAGAAATTGGCAAGACCTAGAGAGTTGCGGATCTCCATCAGAGTGATTGGGGTTGGGCAATCTTGAATGACCTGGATCTTGGATGGATCCACATGCAACCCCCATTCATCAATAATGTATCTTAGATACTAAACATGGGTCATGCAAAAAGTGCATTTCTCCAAATTAGCACACAACTTGTGTTGTCGCAGTGTGTGGAGAACATGTCAGATGTGGTGGAGGTGCTCTTCCTAACTCTGGCTGAAGACCAGGATGTCATCCAAGTATACCACTACAAATGAGCTCGCGAATGGCTGTAAGATGTCATCCATAAGACTCATGAAGGCTGCAGGAGCATTTGTTAACCCAAAAGGCATAACCAACCATTCTAAAATTCCCTCCTTGGGTTTGAAGGCAATCTTCCACACATCAAAGGGTTCGATTGGTACCTAGTGATATCCAGACTTCAAGTAAATCTTCCTGAAATATTTCCCCCTTGAGTTGGCCCAGAAGGTCATCAATTTGGGTAATCGGGTACCTATTCCAAACAGTGATCTTGTTCAGAACCTTATAGTCAATACAAAGTCTCCAAGTCCCATCCTTCTTTTGTACCAACACGATCAGGCTCCCACAAGGCAATGAAATCGACCGAATGTGACCTTTCTGTATTAGCTCCTGAATTTGCCTCTTGATTTCATTATTCTCTAGAATGGAGTGCCGATAGATTGGTCCATTAGGTAATGGCACACCTGGGGTTAGATCGATAGAGTGCATGACCTGACAGTGCAGAGGCACCCCTGCAAGGGAGGTGAAGATGTCCTTGTACTCGTCCACAACCTTTTCCATCTGTTGTTGTCATGCAGAGGGGCCCTATCTAGAGGTTTTCACCACCATCTTCTTCTTCCCTTAAGGGTGTATCATCAAGAAAATAAATTTCCCAATTTTTAATTTAGCTTATTACATTGTTTTACAATAACCAGAGAGATGGCGATACTAGGTAGTGCTACCTTTGGTATCATGTACAACTTATTTCCTAATGTAACAATAACAGCATAAGGCCTTGACTCATACATAGCATGTCTCTTCCACAAGTATGGTTGGCCTAATAATACATCACAAACATCAAGGGGACAAACATCACATAATACTTCATTCGTGAAGGGCTTGATTTTGTATGGAAGGCGATATTGTTTTCGCATGTGCAGATCTCATCCTTGTTGAAGCCACTCAATGGTGTATGGTTGTGGGTGTACTGTTGTCAATAAGCCCAGCTGTTTCATGACCTCTACTGTAATGAGGTTCTTTTGGCTCCCAATGTCAACAATGAAATGTAGCGGGGAACCCTTTACCCACATCTGGGAGTGGAAGAGATACTCCTCCTCCTTTGGATGTTCAGGTTCCTCCTACTGGATCTTTGTGTTGGCAATGGTGGTGTTGGGCCCTGCATCAATAATATGCTTCCCTTTGTCATTCCCTTTGTCGGGTTTTGACTCAGACTCAGAACATCCATCTAATTCTAAAGCCTTTAGTTTGGCCACTAGTGACTGTTTGGCCTGACACTCACTCGTGTTGTGGGTGGAGCTCTTATGGAACTCACACCACTTTCTCATGTCCTTCTTTAGCTTCGCAGTGTTGTCCTTTGCTTGTGGACCTGGCGAGTTGTCCTGGGCCACCCTGCCTTGGCTTTGTCCTTTGTTTTATAGTTTGGGGGCACCTTTCTCTTGCTTTAGATTTGTAGATCCAAAGTCTTACTTCTTCTATTTAAACTTCTACTCGATCTTAACGGTGTAGCGGTGCACCGTGCCGAGTGAGGAGATGTCTAAGAACTCCATCTCATCCTAGATGTATCTATGTAGGGAGACGTGGTACTTGAGTACAAAATGATTCTCAAAATCCTTGATACCCAACTTTGTGCGAAGAGTATGAAAGAAATTGGTAAATTCTAGCACATCTTGGTCCCTTCCCTGCTGTAGCATGGTCCCTTTACGTATTTTTCCTTGTAGCTCCCGACAGAGCAGTACTAATCCTTGATGGAATCCCTGAATGAATTCCAAGTGGGAGCGACTGAAAACAGTGAGGTCATACTTTCACTCTTCTTCTCACAATAGGTTTCCCGCCAATCCTTGACATGGGTGGCACTTTGAGAAGAGAAAAAGTAATCTTTTCTTGGATGGAAAATCACGAACAAAAAAATATCCTTCTAGGAGATTCAACCATTTATCTACTATGTTTGCATCTATTTGACCCTCAAATTTGGGAATGTCAAATTTTACTTGTACCTTAAAAGGTGTGGAGCCTCTAGAGTAGCTGTTGGATGTGGATGCGCTGCCGGTGGGCTACCGTTGAAGGATCTAGGCAAATTTATCCATCATCATGTTCCTTTGTTTATCAAGGGCCTCCTGAAGCAATATTTTGATAAGATAGCCTACTCCCTCATCTTTATTTTCTTCCTCCATGGGAGGTTGTTAGGATTTATGAAGCTTGTCTTGCAAAGGTTCGACCATTTTGAGCCCTAACTCCTTATATCCCGACCTTGTTGGGGACATGCAAAGAAAAAAAAATAAAGAGCATACCTCTCTGATACCACTGATCCAAATTTAAATAGGAATGCAAAAAATTACAGATATAACTATAAATACAAAGATGCAACAGAAATAACACTATCTTTCATTAATATCAAATAATGAAATATGCTTACAAATAGAATGGAAATGAGACTAACTCGGGCGATAGTAGCTTATCTTTGAGAAGAGTTGTGTCAACTACATGCCTCTGAAATGAGTTACAATGAGGCTCAAGGACATTTTTATTATTGAACAATAATAGAAAACCCTAAAAAACCAAAACCCTAACCCAAGGACATGTAACACCAAGAGTTTATGGGCCTCGTTGGGGTTAGTTGGGCAGCCAACTTCTCAGGGTTATAACTTGGTCAAATTATCTTTGTTTAACGTGCATGATACCTCATTGGAAATATCTCCCTAAGGAATATAGCTGAAAATGAGATTTCAATAAAATATCTTGGAGAAATATTGCCAAAAAAACGTCATTTAGGGCCTCAAAACAGCTCCAAAAGTTCAGAACCCAAAAAACTGCCAAAAATAGTAAATTTCGCTACAATCGAGGAAACTGAAAAACCTAAAGAAACAATGGTGGTGGTCCACGCGGAATAGGTGGGTGGCCAAAAATATCTACCGATATCAAAAGGCTACACTAAAGTAGAAGGTATAAATGTTGAGGAAACCTTTTCCCTTATAGCTAGACTTGAAGCCATTATAATTTTTTGGCATTTTCTATTTTCAAGAACTCTAAATTTTATAATATGGATATAAAGTCTACCTTTATCAATGGTCAGTTGGATTAGGAAGTGTATATTGAGAAACCAATTTTTTTTTTCTCTCAAACAATGAAGACCATTTATGCTGATTGAGGAAGTTATGTATGGGATAAAGCAAGAACCAATAACATGGTAGCTAGGCTAGATAAGTATTTGCAACAACAAGGGTTAAATAGAGGAATAATATGCATTAATTTATAAATTAAATTTAAAAATAATAGTTTCTTTAATGTCATTGTATATGTAGATGGCATCATATTTGGAAGTGATTTGGAGTAGATGGGACATCAATTTGCTGAAGAAATGCAAACGGATTTTGATATGTCAATGCTAGGAGAGTTTTCATTCTTTCTTGGCTTGCAAATCACTAATTCAACCAAAGGTATTTTCATCTCTCAATCAAAGCACCTTTAAGAAACTTTGAAAATTTTTGTAATGGACGATTGTAAAACAATGTGTATACCTATGATGACTGGATACAAATTAAACGAAGAAGATGAGTCCCCCACTGTAAATCAAATGCCATACATATCCATGATTGGAAGTTCATTCCACCTAATTGATTATAGGTCAGATATTGTGCAAGGAGTAGGACTGGTGGCTTGATTTTAAGAAAATCAAAATTCAAATCGCATTAACACAATCACGAGGATATTCAAGTGTATTCAGGGTACAGTAGACTATGGTCTATGGTGTGGAAGTGGTAAATAATTTTATTTAAAGACCTATATGATGCTACATGGGTTGGTAGTGTTGATGACAGGAAGAGCACTAGCAGAGGAATGTTTCCTCTAGGGAATTATCTATTGTCGTGGGTAAGCAAGAAGCATAATTCTATTTCATTATTTATAGTTGAGGCTAAGTACATAGCTACTTGTTCTACTCAAATTATATGGATGAGCATACATTTAAGTATATCAAAGTTGAACTTGATAATCTAATCTTCAATATGTGTGACAATATGAGTGCCATAAAAATTTCCAAATATCATCTTATACATTCAAAGACAAAACATATTCCAATTAAATATCATTTCTTAAGCGATCAAGTTACTAACAATGTTGTAATATTAGAATATGTGTCTACTAATGAATAGGTTCCAAACATTTTTACAAAGCCAATACCCAGGGAGCCCTTTGAGTACCTCAAATAGAAACTATGAGTGGTCTCTCCTTCCTCAAAATTACATAATGTTTGAGAACTGGAAGCAACCTTTTTTTGAATAAATCTAATGAGTAAGCTTTAGGAGAAGAATTATGAAATATTCAATTTTCTATGTTATTTGTATGTTTAGAGGAAGAGTTGTCATTCAGTTGGATGTTTCATTATAGCAAGGCATGATCTCAAGGGGAGATATGTTAGATCTGTATATCCTTTGCCATTGATGTCAATAGGGGAGAATATATTATGCTCAAACATTGCTCAACATAGTGGAACCTAGGGGGAGAAGATGATATGTCGCCTAAAGATATAAAGGGGGAGAAGAAAAGAAAGTAGTTAGAACCAGAGGAGAAGAAACATACAACAAAGGGAGACGATGTATGGCTCTATGATACAAAGAGGAAAGTTCAATAAATACATGCATAATGTATATAAACCATGGTAGGTATCACATTTAGGGCGAGTATTGGACGTAGAAAAGCGTGAACGAGATTGGTGTTAAAGGGATTTTTATTGCATGCTTGTGTGATTTTAGTGCATTTTGAGTGTCATCAATGCCTTAAACATGTTTGGCATAGTTTCCATAAATTCCAAAAGGGGATATTGTTGGGCATAGTGTTGTCATTAATTGACAAATGTGATTGATCTTGGAGATTCATTTTGTGCAGTCATTGATGTCAAGGGAAGAATCAATCTAGTTGTGTAGTTCATTGGTAGAAAACGATCATAGTAGGAGAATAATTGAAGAATCCTTAAAAAAAATATGACTATGACTAGTGGTTGCATAGTTCAGAGACCCGATTGTTGTAGATATACTATGGGTAGACAATCAATTCAAATTTCCTAGATGGATAGTCACGAGGATATTCAAGTATCTTCAAGGTACAATGGACTATGGTTATGGTGTGTAAAGGGTAAATAATTTCCTTTAAAGGCCTATATGATGCTACATGGGTTCCTAGTGTTGATGACAAGAAGAGCACTAGTGGAGCAATGTTTTTTCTAAGGAATTTTTTACTGTCATGGGTAAGAAAGAAGCGAAATTCCATTTCATTATCATAATTGAAGCTAAGTAATTTTTTGCAGCTACTTGTTGTACTCAAATGCTATGGATAAAGCATGAATTAAAGTATATCAAATTTGGAATTGATGATCTAATCTACATTATGTGTGACAATATGAGTGCCATCAACATTTTCATAAATCATCTTATACATTCAAAGACAAAGCACATTCCAATTAAATATCATTTCTTAAGCGATCAAGTTAATAACAATGTTGTAACATTGGAATACGTATCTACTAATGGATAGGTTTCAAGAATTTTTACAAAGACATTGCCCAAGGATCCCTTTGAGTACCTAAAACAAAAGCTAAGAGGGGTCTCTCCTTCCACAAAATGACATAATGTTTGAGAACTAGAAATTACTTCCTTTTCGAATAAATATAATGAGTAAGTTGTAGGAGCAGAATGATGAAATGTTAAATTTTATATGTTATATGTATGTTTAGAGAAAGATTTTTCATTCAGTCACATGTTTCATTATGACAAGGCATGCTCTCAATCGGATATATGTCAGATATGTATATCCTCTTCCATTAATTTCAATGGCGAAGAAGATACTATGCTCAAACATTGCTCAACACAGTGAAACCCAGGATGAGAAGATGATATGTTTCCCAAATAGAAATGGGGAGAATAAATTCAAGCAGTTAAAACTAGAGGAGAAGAAACATACGACAAAGGGAGAATATGCTTTGCTTTTTGATACAAAGAGGAAATTTCAAGAAATACATGCATAATGGATAATCAACCATGTTAAGTATCACATTCAGCAGGAGTATTGAACTTAGAGAAGAGTTAGCCTGATTGGTGTCAAAGGGAGTGTTATTGAATGCTTATGTGATGTTGGTGCATGTTGAGAATCATCAATGCCTTAAACATGTTTCCCATAGTTCCATAAATTCCAAAATGGGATATTGTTGGGAACATTTTTGTCATTGATTGAAAATTGTGATTGATCATGGAGATTCATTTTGTGCATTCATTGATGTCAAGGGAAGCATCAATCTAGTTGTGTAGGTCATTGGTAGAGAACAATCATAGTATCATAATAATTGGAGAATCTTTAAAAACAATATGACTATTACTAGTGGTTTCATGGTTTAGGGACATAATTGTTGCATATATATTATGATCAAAAGATCAATTCAAATGCCCTTACAAAGTGCCTAAATGGATAGCCTTATAAAATACCTTTCCAATAATATATCACACTTAGAACATATCCTAAGGGTTGAAGAGATATTATATATTGAAGTTAGGTGATAGGCCTTGGTTGAGGAAGTTTGGAAGCTTAGGATATTTGTGAAAACAGTAAGAAGTGCATGGTAGAAAAACAAAACTATACATTTTTTTCAGGTCATTTGGTTGTTCAGGTAGTCGAGTAGTTCAGGGTCATCCATTTATTTGGGTCAATTCTGGGATGTAGATGTAGAAGGGTCCCAAACCCGAAATCATGAATAGAGTTTCATGAGATGGAAATGTAGTTCATACATTCAACCTTTTAAGGCATGTTCTCAAAAGAAAAAAAGATAAAATCCTCGAAGCTAACCTTCTTCCACTCTGTACAGATTGATGACATGGAAACATGATGTGACCAATGAGGTGGTGCTAACTAGGCCAAGATAATGATGTGTTAGCATTTGTAAGTGACATGTGGCATGAATATTTGGAGTTTTTGGATGGCCAAGAGGTCAAATCCATGTGACATGTTGTTATAGACATATTTGTGAACTTCAAACCCAATCTTATATGTTGATAAAATTGGGCTCTTCAACCCCTAAAAGTGTTGATTCATACCCTAAAAGAACATGGTCAACTGATTACATCATTCCCAAAAAGTTCCACCTAAAAAACCATTTAGAATTGGTCGAAACTGGACCATACTGACTGGTCCACTATTAGGGTGTGATGCGTACTGACTTCTACACTAGCCAAGTGTGATGCATGCTGATGAGGCCTTCTATAGGGTGTGATGAGCGAGGATGGACAATATGTCTGAGACAGTTTTCTAAGTGGATGCTCAGGGAATCTTCTAGAAACTTCTCCTATGAAACTTGCCTCTCTTAATTCACCCAGGGATGAGTAAGAGATCCAAGAAATATCCAAGTGGAACCAAATGCAACAAATTGAATGACACTAATCAAAACCCCAGAGATGACTCACACCCTTGAACATATCTGTAAATGAATCCCTCATCTGAGAGATCTAGAGGCTGGAATTTTGTGAATTGCAAGGAAGTGTTGATAGTTTGTATTTGAGAAAGAGCATTTCATTTTTGGTGTGATTTTTCTATTTCATGAGGTGAATAGGGCTTCATGTTGGGACGATGATGCTGGATCAGACAATTGGGTTGTAATTCTCCCTTTTATTTAATAAAGTTCTTTGAGTTTTCTTCCATATAACTATGCAATTGTGAATGTTATTATTTGTGAATTCCATTGTATGTTCATTACATTTCTGATTCTGTAATGATTACGATATAATATATCAAGATGCTTTGATGGTTCTTTGTTACTGTGTTTCTACAGGTACTCTCCAAGCAGGATAAGTATAGAGAGGAGTTGCAAGCTCTGTCAAGGGGGACAGATATCAAGCAAGGAGTTGAGTGGAAGATCCAGGTTGTTTCCTTTTTCTCTTATCTATTATACATAGAAGAAATCGTGAATTGCTTTAAACTAATGTTTCTAGGGTAGCTGCCAAACCTAGAGGGATAGTCGATCGAAAAGACACTAGTTTTCCTAGAAACACATGTGGCACCACTCAAAAGGAACCATGTGGTAGGATGATGTCATCATGACAAAAGAAGTATCATCAATTGATGATGTGGCACTACATTGGAAGTTATGCTAGTAGGTGGTGTTTGCAGATGATTTCTTGTGTTACAAAATTCTCAAAATTCTATCAATATTGGTCCATGGGCTTGAAAAGCATATGTTGTTTGCTACTTCGGTATTTGGGATAACTTGCTTGAGCACAACACTGATTAAGGTATGAACCCAAATAGGAGCATAAGTTCATTTTGGGATAAGCCTTTCATTAGATTTGTGGTCTTATGGAAAAAGGGAGTTGAAATTGTTAGAAGCTTAGAACATTAATAATTTAGCACTGAGATCAGTAATGAAAGAAAATATTTTGTTACACAATTGGATAATGAAGGGATGGGAAAACTGGGAGATTCAATTTTTTTATGTGAATTGATGGTTAACCTCCCATACAAATTGTAGCATAATATTGACTTTGCTAGATGGTGCAATTACGGCTGAAAATTGAGAAGATTTAAATGAAAAGCGTAGTTGGTGGAATTGAATATGAAGTTGTTTAACATTCTAATGTGAAAAATCAATGTGTCAAATGAGATCTATAACAAAATGGACTTGACATGAACTAAAGAAACTCCTCGAGTTGAATAAGAATTAATTGAAGTACCTGCTCTTGAGAAGCGTGTATTTGGAATGAAAAGGAAGAGCAAAAGAGAACTAAACAGTGAGTGAGATGACTAAAGTTAGCACACAATTAGTAGAGAATGCAAATTGAAATAAAAAGAACATAATAATAAGTGAGTTACAACAGAATAGTGTTGTAGATTACATTTTTGTGTGTTCCTAAAAAAGAGAGAAGAGCCTGATAAAGCATATGTGAGCTACAAAATCTAAAGTGGCTACATGTGAATACTGATAACAAATTGGAAATAAAATCAAAGAACACTACAGAGGTCTCAGTTTGAAAATCCTTTGAAAGAGTAGATCTGACACACAGTAGTAGGTTGGTGTTGTAACAACCCTTGGTTGATTTTCCATGTAAATAAAATAATACCAAGGTCATAGGACACATATTCCAAGCTGAATAGTGGGAAAACATTATAGTGGGCATCACTTGTGACTTATTAATGGCTATGGAAATTGAAAAATGCATTGGTAAAGGAAAAGAGGCAATAAATGGAATTTAATTATGAGAAATAAAAGAAAATAGGAGAAAATGAAGGTGAAGAGACACAAATATGCATGCAAGGGAAATTAGAGAGAAAATTAAGGAAAATGAAAAAAAAATGAGACATCAAGGATAAAAAGGCACCAGAGAAACAATTCAAAGCTTTTTGTCAAATTTTTCTTTGGATCAATTTTAGGGAGAGAGATCTCCAAGAGGAGAGAGAAAGTAAGTAAGAAAAGGAAATCAAAGGTTAAGCAAAGGAAAGCAAATGGAAAGTAAAGGAAAGCAAAGGAAAGCAAAGGGAAAAAAAAGGATGGCAAGGGAGCACAACGAAAAAGTTGGATCAACAACTGCAACAAAATTACATTGCAAGTAACAGGTTGCATGTGTGGATTCCTTGTTGATATTTGGATGCATGGTATATTCATGTGGTTATTTAGTTATTTGTTGTCATTGGAATGGATATTTTCCTATATTGACAGTGTTTCAGAATTTCCTTTCCATTTCTTGCATAATCGTGATGTAGTGGGTTCTCTATCTGAATTTTTTGATTAGTTCTTAGCTTCCCTAGTGCTTGTGGGTTCGAATAGAATCTCTAGAGACCTAGACCAAGTTGGGTTACTTGGAGGCTATGAGTTGGGATGGTAGTTTTGTAGAGCCCTGTAGCAACTTGGATTCCCTAGAGGTTGTGGGTTGAGATAATACTCCCTATAACCCTGGATAGCTTGGGAAGAGACCAATTTAGTTTGGTATTAGTGATTTCTAAAATGGTTAGGTGAAATCACTATGGTTGAGGGTTGAGCCAGGTTGGCCTCTAGAAGCCTTGGTTGGTTCTATTTTGGTTTAACCCATATGATCCCACATTTTTTCTTGGAATATAGAATGGGGTTGATTGGTTGAAAGAGATATTTCGGTTCACCCCAACCTATGGTCGAGTGGTACATGGAAGTCCCTAACTTGGTTTATTTTTGCATATGATTAATATGACTTATGTTCCTATTGTGATCTATGAGTACATGTATTGGATATTGTGTTGATCTTATGGCTAATTTGTCAAGGATTATATTTTGGTTATATGCTAGTTATATGCATGGTTATATGATGTGATCTTTCTATGTATCTTGTTCATGATGGATAAGGTATTGAATGATTGATGAATGTATGCGCTAACAAGTGTTGTTGCAGAAAGCTTGAGAGGGCATTGAGACTTCTTGATGATTCTCTAGTGAAGTTAAGAATATCATGATCAGATATGCATTCAAAACCTATAGCTAGTATGTTCACCATATGTTTCACGAAATTTATATCATGTATTAGGAATGCCTTGGATAGGATTTAGCCCTATTTTTTATTGTTTAGAATTTTTATCATCCTAAACCTAATTATGGATGGTTATGGTCAATTTTTTGAAGGTTAGCCCTAAAAACGTGGCATGGATTTTGTAATCGTTGGCACAAAACCAGGAATTTTGGTCATAACCACATCCAGGAAGGCTTATGGTAGTGGTTGGTGCCTTCCAACTGCATGCACATTGTGTCAAGCATTTGGTTGGGAGTTAAAGCTTGTGAAAAGAAGTTCCATCTCAAATTATGATCACCAAAGGTTGTTAACTAAATTCTAGGTGATTTAGTGTTCATGAGGGGTACCAGTAAGTTTTCAGTTTATAGGCCCCACTTCAACACCTGGAACTTGGAGTTCAAGTCATATCTTACTAACACTCAGCTCATGTTTACCCTTGAGAGCTTGTAAAAATGGGTAAATGAGGGATGAGGTGTTATAGGTGTCTCCATAGATCTGAGGTTGGCACCTCTAAGCAAGTCAGTGGTTGCTGACCTGAGGGGACTAGGGCCTCTTGTGAGTGGGAGATCAAAAAATAATTGATGTAAACAAAGTTGGTGTTTTGAATTCACCTTGTAATAATAAAAATATTTTTTGGTTTTTCTCTTGGAAGGGTTTCCATGTTAAATTCACTGTGTACAATTCTAAAAGAATTTTGTTATGTGATAGTGTGATATTTGTTTAAATAAGTAAATTTTTGTGATTATTTATTCACCCTCTCTCTCAATAATTCATGATTCCAAAATATCTAGTTCCAAGAAGTTAGATTCAAATCACCACAAATGCTAGCATCTATTCTAGATTCAAAATTATACCAATAATTCTAGATCTAGCATTTTGTTGGTTATATGAGTCTAGGTTTTGTTTTGAAATTTTTGATATAAGGACACTCTGGCTTTAAGATAAGATTCGAGGTGAGAAATTTAATTTAAATCTTTTTTATGAATTTAAGACATGAACTGATAGCAGCATAACCATGTCCCTATGTAATGTTAAATGCACATTATCCTTTCTCCTAAATTCTCATCATAACTCCATAACATTTTTTACAACATTATGTAATTATCAGTTGTCGTGAATAATCCATGAGAATGGAAAATTTGCCATTCCAATAACATGAGAATTGTCTCTCTAGTACTTTGTTAGAAAATATCATCATTAATATTTATGGCTCATGTCCATGACCACTCTAACATACTATAGTATAATTCAACCACTACGTAATCCCTAGCCTCAATCCCACTTTGAACCATTTCCTTATTTCTAGAAGCCTAACTGATAACATAGGTTGTTGATAGATAGATCCTTCAACATCAATCCATTGTGGATTATTGGGAAACTTGGAGCAGTAATATAAGAATATAAGTCCTTGTTAGTCTTGGAGGGTTCTCTAGAATACAATGTAAGTAAACATATTCTTAAGGTTACAGGGTGGCTTCCCTTTCTTCTAAAATTTTGAGGACATGATGATGCCATAGCAATGGAATTTATGAAGAGGTTTGATGGCGAGGTGGACTGAGTTGGAAGTTTATTGATGGAAGCAATAGAGGAGTCAATGGCTTAGGCCAGAGGGTTTCCATGGATTGTACATTGATGGTTCAAAAACAAACAAGTGGAAAAGGAAATTTGGACAAGGTTTCTCAACTCCCCGAAGCTAAAGTTGGATAGGGATTGAGTTGTGTCACAATCATGGATTGTAAAAGAATGGAGAAACCTTCTCTTCATCCTACAAAAGTTCATAACATGTTAAAGAAAGTGTGTTATTACATTTCTCTACCATATTATATTACTCCTCCATTTTGAATTTGGTGTCCATATTAATTTTCCCTATCACCTTTGCAAAATACTATGCCACATGGAAAAACATGTACACCACAACCCTATAAATCCTAGATGTAGTATCTACCACCATGGCCTCATTAAAATATTTATTGTGGGGGAACTTCAAAAGAGGTGAGATAAATGGGAAGCCTTCCTAGTTAGAAATAAATTTGGTAATCCACTCGTAGGTTTATTAGAGGCAACATCAAGGGATGTCATTTAAGAGACACTTGACAAAGTTAAAAATAGGGCTAAGAAGGAATCTAGGCATAAAAATGAAAGCAATGACAATTATGACAATGTCCAAAAATTTGAAAATTTCACTTATTGTAGAAAAATATCCAATATGGATAACAATTAGGAGGGGAGACATATCGTCATACTATAGAAGGTGACCAAAAACCTGGTGAGAAGAGAATTACCAGAATAAACTAAGACTATAAAATTCCTCCTTAAGAATCCCGTGAGAAAATTACTTCACTTCCCTAGCCTCCTCATGAACATTGTGATAAAACTAGATCCCTTCCCCCTCACTCTCCTAACAAGGAAACTTGCCTACCATCTGAATTATTCAAGGAGGATACTTCATACCTATTTCTTACATCCAATCCAATGAAAAATTTTCAGTGAACTCCTCATCCATAAAACTAAGAACAAAATTATAATCACCCTGATGTGGGAGTATCACCCTAGGAAAATTTACTTTGTGTAATATCCCAAGGGGATCTTCTAAATTCTAGACGTAGGTTTATTTTCTACAATTTATTTGTATAAATTAGAATTAAAGGGATTTTACTATGGAGAAAACTATCCTAATTCTAGAGTAATCTTTGTCATTAGGCTATTGGGATATTTTGAAGTGAGTCTTTGTAAATATGGACATGTATCAAACTTAGGTGGTAGGCAGTTTGGGACAAATGCCCAATTTCTATGAAAATGTGTAGATATTTTTGTGTTCATGAAAATGTATGTGTTAGGAAAGAATTTATTTAGAAAGGTAGGTAGAGAGTAGAGGGAAGAAAGAAGAAGCTCAAGAAAAGGATAGCTCGAGAAGTGAACCTGGGGTAGTTTCCTCTGTAAATATTCTCCTAGTGTTTAATGGAATTTATATGATTTTGTGTCCACATTTCATGTCCAATTTTGGACATTAAGGGAACTACTCATAAGAAGGAGAGGTACAAAGAAAGAAATTTTCCAACAAGTAATAGAGGTGGAAAGAGTGTAAGAGAACCCAACCAGGGAAGAGATACTAAGAAGAAAACCATGATAGGTAATTGGTCATTAAAATGTTTAAATCTTGGCAAGCAAGATAATAATTATAGATAATAGAAGATGTGTGTTGTGTAATTATAGCCAAGAGAGAGTTGTAAAGAATTAGTAGAGGTTTCAGAAGAGGTGGTAAGAACTTGTTGATGGTGCTGGACATGCCAACATTCATGGGATCACCCCAGTAAGAAGTCCCAACTAGACCTCAAACCATTTGGATTGGGAATCCTAATAGTGGGTGGTAATGTAGTGCCTTGACCATAGTAGTGCGCAGAGATAAGTATGATGAATCTGGTCAGAAGAAAGTGTGTGACCTTGCAATGAATCAAGTGAGATGAATGGGGGTTCTAACAAATGGAGGGGAAAAGGAATTGTGCCCCTTATAAGTCTATAATAGTACTCAGCTTGAAATGAACACACAAGAGGAATGACATCAAAGGCTAAAATGAGGAATAGTCCACAAACCAAAGTGATGGGTTAATGAAACAACACACATTCAACAAGATTCATACAACTGCATACAAATTAGTTCATAAGAAAATGTGTAAGTCAAACAACATAAATTGCTAAAGGAACCAAAATAGTCCAACTACAATAGAAGCATATGCACGAAAGCATGTTGGCTTAGATATTATTATTATAAGTGAAAGTTCCATCCATACATACACCATTAACAACCACTAGCCCCAATAGTGGAACATTACAGTCAAGAGCACCTGCTCCTCCAAAGAAGTATACTCACTCTACATTGTGGAGAATCCAACGCTCATCAAAATAATCCCAAACCTTCTCTAAGCCTAAGCCTAGCCAAAATCTTGTTCTATCATTGATGAGGTTTTATTTATAACAAAGGGTGGGATGACCCTTAACATTCCCCTTTGTGACTCTTTGACTACCTTCATGACTCTTCAACTTCTTTACAAAGAACTCATTACATTACATAATGACTATTCACATTCCATTAATGACACTTGGAATTTCAGTTACGACATATTTACAAATAATATACATTTTCCACATGTACCCATGTGATATAAAATATGTTGGAGACAACCTAACAAGACAAAACACTATGACTCAGAAGTTTGGGAAAATACCAACTCGACAACTTCCACTTGATTCTTCTTGGTGACGTACTAATGCCAAGCTTGGCACTGTGCTATGATGTCCCCAAACCACTTTATGGCGTCTTTCTGATATTGGACTCTTGCCTCCATAGATTTTGGGTATATGGTATTGGAACCTTTGTCAAACTTATCCTAAAGCATGTGCACCATGGTATAAACCATGATAGGACTACCAACATACATCTGCATGTTTTATGCACTCAGCTCCAAGTCATCGTTGATGGCCTCTCACCTTAGCTACTCCATGTACGTATCGAACTCTAGCTGGACTTGGTTCTTATGCTTAGATTCGGTGGGGGAACCAATTGAAATCCAAACTCTTATACAATGATGCATATAAAGCATGTATGTTTCTAACAAATGGGGTGAGTTGCTCGTAGTTCTAGATCAACATTCAGATCTTTGCTTTGTCTAGCTCTACCTACAAATTGATCATCTTTGGAAACTGAGGTGGGGCTCCCTTGTACCACATTGTCGATTGTTTCACATGGTAAATAATAGCATGTATGTCACTGAGAGTTTGGAAAACCCTTTTGCTCCACAGTTGAAATCCATACAGATGGCCAACCACCTTATGCACAGTGACAAATCCATCATAGAGCTTCCGCACGATGGTCTCTCGAGTTGATACTTCAACAAGTATTTCTTTCCTCATCTCCGCCATTGCAAAACTTGTAGATTATTCTGACTTTTTCATAGCCACTTATACGTTCTTTGCCATATGTTCATTCTCACCTAACAAGAACTTAAAATTCGAGCTCGTGGCCCTTTCATAAGCCAAAGTGGCATTGACCATGGCAACTAAATACTTTCTGACATCTGACACTATCACCCTTTCCTTCATGAATGCAAGTGATGCATGATCATCTAGGAAATTATTTCTTCGTGCCTATACAATATTCTTCTTTAACTTGTCAAATGATAGATTGCACACATCCATCACCAGATCATCATCAAGGAGAACAACCTCTCCTTGCTCGCTCGGGAATAGTTTTGACACTAGAGGAGGTGGAGATTGAGAGGCGACCTCAGGTTCTCTCAGCATGAGGTCAATGTCTTGGTCCTGTGGCTCTTACCCCAACTCGATGTCTGTCACTTCAATCAGTTGCTCAATTTGTTGAGAAATCTCCTGATCTTGCACCTACTCACCCTGTTTTTCAGCTGCTGGTTGTTTTGACTCCTCAACTTGTATGGGCATTGTTTGCTCTATCATCGCGCCCTACCTTTATTCTTCTTCATGTTTCTGATTCTATGCCCTCTCTCTCCTTCTTATTTCCTTATCTTCCTTCAACTTCTTCTCCATTTCCTGCAACTTCGTTTATGCTTCCTCGAGCCTTTGCTTTTCTTTATTCCTTCGATATGCCCTCTTTATGCATTGTTGCCTCTTTTCCTCTGCTGCTAAAGCTAATTTTTCAATGATAGGATACTCTTTGAACTCGTAGATCTCCTCGGCCTCTAGGTTCTCAATAATCTTCCTCTTACCCTTGTCCTGAGCTGATTTTCTCCTTATTGTTTTTGTCTTTGTTGCTACTTTTGGTGTTGTTGCCTACAGAGAAACTTTCCATGTTGTGGCTATATTGACCAATTAATTGATCTTGGAGTAGTTGTAATAGTACCTACAAGGTTCCTCCTCTACCCAATGAAATGTCCCATGGATCCACAGATAGTACACCTTCACACAACGGTTCTTACAAATACAATTGGGATCATACGGATCATAGTCTTTGGTGTCAAACTTGAACTTCGCTTTCTCATTAGCTTCAGTCTCTGCATCCTTCAAGCTCTTAATCTCATAAAATAAAATCCGCAAAGAAAGAGTGGGCCATGGTGCGTTCTTTTGCCTATGCAGCCCTTTTGAGAACCCTGTGCATATGTGATATGAGACCTTGTGCATGACCAACTTGTTTGCGGCATACCTTGGTAGAAAATTTGAAGGTTTCTCTTCACAAAACATCCTAATGAAGGTCCCCTAAAGGGTGATACACACCAATGTACAATGTCAAGTATTTCCTCCATCACTTCTTAGGACATGCAAGGTGGATCCTTCTTAAACATCAACTTGTACACCCAAATGATGAAATGGTCTGTCAGCATTGCCATAACTTTTCAGTAGCTTCACTAAAAAAGAAACTTGTAATCAATGTTGACGGCAGTCTCTTTTGGTGTCCATGTCCAACCCATGCTAGGAAATTGATGTTGGGCATAGATTGCATAAATTAAACATGCGGATAGGTAGAATCTTGCTTGCTGATCCTTGGGTGGATTCTAGGCATTAGTCACACAAAATTTCATTTGAAGAGCTAACAGATCCAACCAACTGAATGGCCTCCCATCATTCACCAATTGGTCGAACACAATCACCCAATTTTCCGGAAAGCTATTCATGCTCTCTTGACCGTATAATCAGCATGCAAAGATGATCAAGAACTAGTAGACCTTCTTAAGAGAGTTAGTCTGTTAAACATGAATGGGTTTTTCTCTGAACTTCAACAGTTATTTCAGAAAATGCTTTATAATATCTCTAGTGTTCACAAAGATGTGGGTGGCATATAAAAGTGCATCCATGCGGTTCACTGGCTAAGGTAAATGATAAATTTGTTGATAGTTCTCTGCCATGAAGGTTTCAAGTTGTATCCCACTAGCACTGCTCAATCTCATAGTGTTTGGATTTGTGTGAGAGACAATCTAGTGGATGATGTCTTCACATGGGAAGGTAGGGTACCTTCATGCAACCTTATGTAAGCTTGATTGATGGACATTGATATAAACCTGTCGATCCTCTAGATCTTCCTTGCAGTCCCCTGCAAAGATATCCTTGATTTCCTACCATTTAACTTCATGCCATTCTCAATGAATAGTTGATTGTCTACATAAAATGCAGAATTCACTGACACCTGCTGAACTGCTTCTCCAATGCTACTCTCGATAGTATCCTTTGATGCAGCTCTCTTGGAGGCCATGTTACCTGTAATTGCTAAAGAGTTGTTCAACAACTGTCGTACCGAGAGACAGAAAGGACACTCATGGAATTCAAATGTTAGCTTGAAACCAAAAGTGCTTCAAGAATAGACCAAGTAACAAACTAGGAAACTACTAGGAAGGATTTTCCAATATTTGCTCATAGAAGTGGCTGGCTACTAGCTGGAACTTCACATTGCATAGTCCTATAAATCAGTAGGGAGGCCTTGTTGACTGGAACTATTCAATATGCAGTTTAGTCTCAGCACATGTTACAAGAGATTGTGCATTGTGTAGTCTCAGTGGCCAAGGCTTGGGGTTGGCTCTTCGAACTGCACAGTGCGTAGTTGGAGCCAGGCCCGAGCAACCTCTGCACAATGTTAGAAGCCGAGGATGAGGCCTTTACCTCCTAAAATGCATGGTACATGCCTAGGAAAATGAGATCTGGGCCAAGGAAGCCAAGATTTTCCCAAGGGAAGTGAAAAATTGAACAATTTTGAAGGATTGAATGATTTTGGTGAAGATCTAAGTGAATTATTATTCATGTAGGTGAAACAAGTGTAGGAATACATCAAACTAAAGGAAAATGAATCATGTGGGTAGAGTCGTCGCAACAACGACTGTTAGTGCAGAAACTGTGTAATGCATGCGACGCTTGGGAAAGGCAATGCAAAACTTAAAACAACAATTCTACAAGATAAAATGAGTTGAAACTCCAGTGTTCATTCAACAAAACAAGTGAAACAACACTCTCACAAGCTAAACAAATAGAAAAAGAAATAAAAGACTAAAAAAATAATACTTACCCGAAAAAGCAATGATGATCGCACTGAAGGTTCCTTGATCTCCTCAGAAATGCCATAGATCCAAGATCGAATGTGAAAATGAGCTCTTACAGTGTCCATTAAATATATTTGGTTGATTTATGGTTTATGATGCGAAGGCCTAAAATCAAGAAAAAATCATCGCTTGACGATATTTTCCAAAATAACTCAACTATCTCGTCTGAGTTGCTAAAAAAGGATCCTTATTTTCTAGGCATTCTTTTTCTCTTTTTTCCTTTTACTTTTTTGGAAAAAGTGTCCACGCATTGCCCTGACATATTTCACAATTCTAGGAAGGACTGTGCAACTCACTGACTCATGCACTACGTAGCTTCTCAGCAAGCTTCTACACAATTTCTAGGCTGAGCGGGTGTAGGTTGCCTCTCATGTTCCGCATAGTTTCCTAGTTGAAGATAGAATTTTAGCTGGCTTTGCGTAATTATAGAGTTGACGGCTCACTGTTATCTTGGACTGCACAGTTCCCGAGAGCAAGGTTGGTTGCCCTCAAGGATTTCCCAGTTCACTAAGGCAAGCCTGGAACTGGGTTGAAACCAAGTCAATAGGTCTACTTGTAGGTTAGAAAGTAAATCAAGTAACAAAATACAAGCCATAATGTAAAACGTACATCTCCATCAAAGCACAAGTACCTGGGTCAGTCCAAGATAAGTTGTTGTGATTTGGGAGGGAGGGTCCAAAATGAAGCATAGGAAAAATTTTGGAGGGTGGTTGTAGCCACTACAACATTGGCGACACACTGGTAGAACTCCAACCCTCTCTATGGACCTTGTCACATTTAAAGCAAGTCTAACTCTTCTGGAAGTATTGTTTTATTATTTGATCATCATAGCTTCTTCATTACCTTAAGTTAAAGATGTAGCCCCTACCTTTCTCTTTATCGACAGCACACATACCAAGCCAAGTCAACTGAGTTGTTTCGATTGGGGATGAGGTTAATATTGATGCACAAGTAATATATACTTTCAGACTTTTAGTTTCATCTCTGGTGTTGTTGTGCTACCAGCAAGCCTAGATAGTACCTCGGGAGAGTCACTTAAGGAAAACAAGCATTGCTCCACTACCAGCGAGCTTGGACAATACCCCAATGGAGTTACTTGCTTCACCTCTCTACACAAGTAGTCTTTCTCTTCTTTTGCCTTTATTTTATTTTTCATTTCATATTCGTAGAACTCTACATAGGCACTTACTTATTTCATGAGGCAGAAGAGGGGTATCTACTTATTGTGAGTAGAAAAAGTTGTCCCTTCACAAAAGGATGTTTATATATACCTCTGACATACTTGTTAAGGTTTTCCCCCTCTCCTTACTCTAACAATGTAAACTTTGAAATAGGAACTGATATTGTTACCCGTTTCGTAGAGATAGCAAAAAAATGACCCGATTTTCAAAAGTGGTGATGCAGAATACACATGTTTTTTTTAGAACATGGTTTTTGAAACTTTAATTTTTTTTCATGTTCAAGGATGAAATCAAGTTTTAGAATGGTAGTGATTTTCATGCTGATTTTAAAAAGTGAGTATTCTGCATCACACCTTCTTTTTAAAAGACCTATTTTTTGACTTTTAATTTTCTAGTGCGTGAAATGTGAAAAATTATTTTCTAAATTTGATAGTTTTTGAAGTCGTCATCTTATTCATATTTTCTTATTCTCTATCTTAGTTTTTTTTTTTTTTTAGGGGGGTTTTTATTGTTTTACGTTTTTAAATTAGAAAGTCGATAGTTTGAATTTTAGATAATCTACATATTTATACATCCTTAATTAATTTTTCAATC
>APFE031638887.1:0-16386 GCA_000404065.3 Pinus taeda | reverse complement strand
AAGGACCACTTTTCATAAATTTTCAAACTAGATCCATATATATCAAATGATCATCAAGTACATATAAATTACAGTCAGTTACAGTAACCAGATCAAAATAACAGAACTGAACCCAAAACACCTTATCAATAGAAAAATTCGGTCAACAGAAGATCTTAAGTTAGATACGCAGTTTTCCTTTTATTGGCCTGCGTCGCTACGCACTTCACCCTTTGCTTCTCTGCGTATACCCGCAGAGCTCCTTCTGCTGCACTGCGTGACCACGCACTGCTTCTTCTACTGCGCTGCATACAGTACGCACCCAAATACACTATCGCGCCGCGTATTTCATTAAAGGCACGCACCCAAAGACACTATCGCGCCGCATACTGTTTCTGTGCGTACGCACCTGAACCATCGTCGCTCTGCGTACCCACGCACTACTCCTTCGTCGCCTTAGCGTACCCACGCACTGTGCCTTTGTCGCCCCTGCGTACCCACGCACTTATCCTTCTTTTGCTATGCGTACCTACGCAGAGGCACCGTTAAACACCTGCGTACATCAGATTAGGGCTGAATTTACAGATCACCAGTGTGCTACAGTTAGACAGATGCCCAGATCTGATCAAGCGCTCAGGAGATCACCCTTTACAGATTCGCCTTCCACTTCACTTTCATATAGATCAAGCCTTTCGAAACAATAACCCAAATATTTCAGATCTTAAGATATTCAACCCAAAAGCATATTAATCCAAATGATCTCCTTTGCTTTATATAGGCAAGCTCTTCCTCAAATCAAGGATCATGGGGCTCAATAATAATAATAAAATAAAACAATACCACGGGCCAAAACCATGATGACATAATACCGTCGGCTAAATACCAAGGGTTAAACATAAGGAACCCCACGTGTGCGTGCTTTATTGCCTTGAAGTGTGTGCACTAGGGGTACGCACCTCATGAATGGGTAACCTGCATGTCTAGACGCGGTCCCTGCACAGCGTACCTGCGGGTACGCATCTTCTGAACGGTTCTCCTGCGTACTTCTTAATTTTCATCATATTGAGAGCCCTTGCCATGGGTGTTGCCATCAAGTACAACATCTGTAACTTATAACCATACCAAAAACATAATGCCAACAAGTAATAAATCATGTAATTAAGAATGTATAGTGCATATCAGTACAAATTGTAATTGCTTATGGCTCAATGCTATGATTTTATGCCACCTTGCAGTTTATGTAAGCTTATGTTAGGTGTGGAGCCTAATATCTTCTTTATTCAGAGATATCACCGCATCGGACCCCAGATCATAATGAGGCGACAATGCCGCCAAGGGGTCCAGGGGGGGATGACGATTTTTATGAGCCCCCCCTCCTGGCAGGGGTTCGAGGCAGCGCCCCTGAAGCTTAAAATAGATGTAAAATTTCCCTGTAAAATATTGTAATTTCATAGTCAATCTGAGTCATTCATTAAGCAGATGATCTGATGGTAGTAGTTATGTTTAATTTATGGTTTTTTTATCCCTATAAGGCAACCCCTCACTATATATGAGGGAATTATATTTTGAATACGTAGATGTGTATTCTAAGCGACAAAAGGGAGAGGATATTGTGTGAGAGCGAAGAGGAAATTACAACGGATTTGTTGTAGGTTGTATCTCTTCATTTTTTTGGATAATATAAAGGAAGGACTAGTTGTTTCTTCATGGACGTAGCCCAAATTGAGGGAACCACGTATATCTGTGTCTCTCTTGTTTTATGTGCTTTGTGTGTTTATATTTCTGCAAATATTTTATGTGTTCCATTGCTTTGTAAGATATATTTTTCTAACATTTAGGCCAAAGCAGACCCAGACTAACGATAACAAACACGGCTAAAGGAAGTAACAAAATAGGGGATTATGCCCCTTTTCCCTTCCATAAAGAAGGGTGACCTAGAGAAGAGGGAGTTACAGGACTAAACATGGTAGTAATTGGAGCAACTATGTTTGATGATATACACTTTTAATATATAAAATCCTATGCCCAGTGCACTAGACCTAGAAATAGAAAAAAAGGAAACCAACGTACACCATAAGCCAAAGATTTGGCCAGGAACATCACATCCATTTATGACTTCCTTAGAACCTCACACTTTAGTCATGCCCTCAATTATTGTACATTTTACAAACATTGATGTCCAACAATAGACCCAAGTCAAGTAGACTTGATTATTTAATTACCTCTGTTTATTTTACATTCTTTGCAACATTCAATTTCCTACGATGTACAATTTTGGGTGCAAGATGCTTTAGCAGATCTAGTCTAGCTAAATTCTAAGCATCATGCTCTACAAGAAGCAAAAACACAGTTAGAAGAGGCAAGAAAACAAGGCAAGGAAAGAGAAGGGGAACTTTGATGGGCTATTAAGGTAGTATAAAACAAAATGTCTAGTGTCCCTAAGGAAGTTGATTTTCCACCAGAAGAGAAATTGTCAAAGATAGAATAGGTCATTCATGGCTTGAAAGTAAAGGTGAAGGAGTTGAAAATTAAAATTAAGCATTCTACCCCATTGGAAGAAATCGATAGAAGGGAAAAAGCATAAACAACTTCCAAATCATTTGAGAGAAAAAGGAACTTGGAATGGGGGAGTGCCAAACTATATGAATTTGGCATAGATCTATGGAACAAGTTTCCACACAATACCAAGCTGAAGGAGATTGGTTCTAAGATTTGGATTGTTGAACTTTAGGGTGAAGCGATATGGACTAGTTTGATATATTTGCTTGCCCTATAATGTTGATTTGTGATGCTCAAGAGTGCGACCTTGGGCAGAAAAGATAATCAGTGGAGAGAAGAGAAGCAATAGTTGGCACAAAAGTTTGAGAAAATATAGGACATGGCTATGCAGATCTTGCTTCATCATATAACATAACATATAACCTTATTATTGAGACATAGTCCCCACCCAAAGTTACATTGATGCCTGCAGATATTTCCCCAAACATTGTTAGGACCATGGAAATAGTCAAAAATACCATGCATAAAGCCAAATATTGCTTCAAAATTTTTTTGGCAAAGACCATTGAAGTCCTCCCTTCCCTCAGAGCACAACAATGACAAAGTGGCTTAGGGATGAGTCTCAAATAGTGTTGGGTGATTCTTGGGGTAAAGAAGGAATGGGGAATGTTTTCTTAGGTTTTTCCTAAGTATAGGGATACTATGCAAAGGGGGATTGACACCATGCATACAAGATCACATAGATGTCCAACAGAGACCAAAGGAAAATGTACGGTAACTAAAATATTCCTTAGTTGACAGAGTATTCTCCAGTTATGTAGATATAAGCTAAGGTGGTGATTCAACAAGGTATGGTTCAACAAACGGTTGAGGAATTGCACATATGAGGACAACTCATCTACGTGAGCTGGCAGGATGAATCGATAGGAGATTCCTTGAGTTGAATATGTAACATTGCCACTATATAAAGGATTTCTTCTCATGATTAATGGTTTCATTGCTTAGATGTTATTCAATTAGATGATTAGTGGATGAAAATATTGTTCTTATTTCATTGACTGATTCTATGGAGTTAAGTGTATTGAGGCTCTAACCTAATTTCAATATATGGATATTGCCTACTATGTATTGTATGGCATTGACTAGTAACATAATATGAATGACTACTTTCTGTGTCTTTGTTATCATACATGTGGAGTTAATGTACATTTTTCCTTTTGTTGCTTAATACAAATATGAGTTATCTAGGACTTCTATTCTAGATTGGTGGTTTTGATGTTTAATGCTTTATCTCTATTGTGAATTATATGAATGGACTATGGAGTCTGTGTGAGGTTTCTAGATATTTTATGTGCAAATATTCTATGTGTTGTAAATAATTTTTTCATCATATAATGCATGAGATTTGTTCCTTTGTTATTTTATGTCGAGTTTAGTTCTATGCATATATGATAAAGGCTTGTCGGGAAATTACCTTTTCTGTCTAAACTATATATCGTTTGTGACTAATGTATGTTATAATTACTATGATTAATTAAATGTGCATAGTAAGGGTTTATGAACATATGACTGTTCAATGGATTTGTCTACGATAGATGGAAACTACACTAGCTTGGGTTAGGTTCCTTTAAGCCATAATTAACTCCATTTCCCCTATCTCCTTGCATAACCTTCAAGGGTTTTATAAATCCATCAACATACCATAGGTGAGACCTTGTCTACTTGTACGCATTGAAAATGTTGGTATATGTGGTGGTTTTGTTGGCATATTCATAAACCCCTATTCACTTCCCAAATTCACTTCCCCTGTGCACTAACTGATCTATAGGAGAGATGGCATATGTTGGAAAGGAAGGCAATTCAATGTTACAGGTGGGTTGTACTACCTTATGATTATTTGGGTTGGCTATTGGTTGGAAGCTAATTGTGATGGCCTCTAATGAGGTCGGATGGATGGCAATTGAAATTTTGTTTGATGTTGAAATGTTGTATGGGGTTGAGATAAATATTGTTGGTTTTGTGGTGGATACTAATATAGAATAGAGTACTAGTCTTGTGTCATACCAAGTGTTTAAGGTGACCATGGCTTCTTTTGAATGATGAAACGTGATTTGTTTTATTTCTTCCCCAATATTTTTATATATTGCCTTCAATCCTGGTAAAAAAGAACACTCTTTGGTTGCATGCTTCTCCTAAAAAATAACACATATTTCTATGTTATCCAATGGACATTCTCGTAGAGGATGTTTCTTCCCACAACAAGAATAGAATATGGCTAAATTTAAATCTGCTTCCTCCTTTTTCCTCTTAGATTGTAAGATATAAATTTAGGAATGGAATGAACTATGAATATCAATTTTAAAATTGTCTAACAGATTCCCTATTTCAACTCTAATGACCCATCTTCCACTTTTGGGTTTGGTAATTCTGGAGACCAGGTCTCTAGAACCCCTCCTAGGTTTTGAATCACCTTGAATATCACTTGCATAACTCACATATTTCATCATAGGTTAATTAGGAGATGTATCTAGATCCCATTAGATTTAATGCATCCACATAATCATATCTTATCCCATGAAGGAGAATGATGTTGAGTTTCAGGGTCTAATGCATTCTTTCTAGTTGTTTTCAAGTTATAGTGAAATCCCTCAATAAAATATTCCAAACTTTCATTATCTCTCTATGTAATATTAAATATGTATTCTATAACACCTTATAATAATCCTAATACTTGTTTAAAAATGTATGCCTCATCTCTTTCTGTGTTTTAATAGAGTTCCCCCCAAGTCCCATGAACCATTAGAGGGATACTTCTTTTAGGATAGTTGGGAAGAGCTTAATATTTTAAGCATATGTGGATTAATCATAACTCTCACATAAGATATTGAATTCAAAGGAACACATTTGGTTCTTCACTAGCCAAACCTCCAAAATTAGGAAGAGTAGAAGGCAAAATATTCTTCATTTGTACCAATCCATCAAGATCTTGGATGGGAAATTCAAAGTTGACAAGTTCCCATGGTCTTGGACCCTTGACTTCCTCTCTCATTGTAGTGTGTAAGTCTTCCTAAAAGTTTGAATTAGTATATTCAACTAAGAATTTTTGTTTTCTCATAGGATTTTCACTTTCAGACCTAGGGAATCCTAAAGTTGGAGTGTCGACTATTGTGTTAGATACGAATTAAATTTTAAGAGGATCACCTATAGTTCAAGATGTTGCTTGTTATTTTGGATTCCTAGTTTGGATCCTTGAAAATTTCTTGCTCCCACCTCTACTTGTCCCTTCATTTGTTAGGTTCTTGGACCTTATTTACCTCCCCATGCCTTTTGATTATTGACTCCCACTTTGTGTTTCATCTCGTTCTACTTTGTGCATCTAATTCATGTCATAATGAAATATAATCAAGTAAATGGAAGTCAAAGGGTAGTTGATAGTCTCATTTGATTTCCATGACCTGGTATCTTAATCTAAAGAAAATTCCTAGTTATCTAGGTACCTCCTCAAAAATGATGCCAAAAACAATGGTGTTTTTGTATGGGTTTTCTTAAATCTAGGATAATCTAATGAAAACACGACCATTTAATTTATTTATTTGGGAGTTCGGTTGAGACTTATGAGGCACTCAGTTCATGTAACACATAAGTAATACATCTTATAACATGCTCTAAACTATTCTACTCGTCACAGTAAAAATTATTATAAAAACAAACAAAACTTGCAAGAAAATAGTCAACGTTATCCCTAATTGTTCAATTGGTTAGTGGTACCTTGCATACCATAGCTCATGAAATACTCATTCACAACTCTAGTATATAGATCTATATACAAATCATCAATTAAGGACAACATGACTTAATACAAACTAAATCTACCACAAAATTAAAACCATTATGTAACACATGAACCTATAAAACCCATTCTACAACAAATAATTAAAAGAAAAGAAAATACAACTAAACAAAGCAACCACCAAACAATGAGAGAATAGTACTACTGAAAGCAATCTAGATACAACTAAACTACTACATACAAAAGATAAATTTGGCATAATGCCTCAACTTGAGTAGGACTTACTCAAGGTGTGGCTTGTGCCCAATCTCACAAAGTTACCAAAGAAAACTACAATGTGATCTCACACATCAATGCAAAACAAATTCTATTTATTTTGCAACACAATCTATTACAATAGTCTAATATCATCAATGGAAACCATAGGGCATAACCTACATTGTGATATTGTATATAGATATGTGTAATCTAAAAATGAACCTTTCTATTCCAAGTATGGAATGACACGTTCCATAAATTACATGATTAGTTTGATTACAAAACTAGAAAGGAAACAAGGCATGTACATGTTTTGTTCGACCATCTAGTTTAATGGTTTGTAGATTCCATCTCACCAAGAAAGTGTATCGACAACTAATCGTATTCACTTGGGTGTTTCCTTGCAATAAGATGTCATTACACAACACCCCTTCATGTGTTTGTTTTAAATAATGAAAAAAAAAAAAAAAACTAATCCCATGTTGACGTATACATTGTAAGGGGTGATCGCACTATTGTAAGTTCATGAAATGAACATCAAGCATACCTACATTGTGTCTGAGTCTTCACATATTATGGAAAACATGCAACTGTTAAATCAACCAAGATGTCCTCAACTATCTTTGTTGATTCCTCAATCCAAAATAGGGCTTCTCACATGCTTGTATGGGAACGCGATGAGCTCCCTTTGATTTGTTGTGATCAGGCCTATTTGTATGAAATCATGTATGATCCTTACAAATAATACTTTTGTGGATGTATGTTATTGAAATTAATTTTTAACCCTAGTCAATATCAATCATCAAAATTTAGAGTTCATACTTTGCCAATGACTACTACTAAAATTTATGGTTTTACCCTTTGTCTATATTTGCTATTGAAATTTAGGGTTTGACCCTTTATCACCAGGTGAGAAAGTATATGGTCCTAGAAGCACATATTTTCTTCAAGGAGTACAAGGTCAGTGTTGAACCATAATCATCCATAGAGACAAACATAAACACACAATAGTTTTCATAAAAATCTAAAACAAATTTCAATGTAGATTGCAAAAAGGAAATAAGATAAAGATATGACAATTCTATAACTCAGTGAAACTCACAATAGATCAAAGTGATCAAAGTCAAAATAGTTACATATTAGGGAAAAAAAGGGATATGTTTATATATCAAAATATAGATAAAATGGGGAATCATCAGAACTCAAAAACATATCCCCCCACCAATCTACAAAACACACTTTGAAAATATACAAAATGATCTCATTGGTAGTTTCCAAAAAACTAAATTTTTGTACTACTCTAAAAAACTAAGAAATTCTGTCCAAAACAAGGATGAATTTGGACCATTGATCTCAAGTTAAAATATGATTTGAACCATTGAATTTGTTAAACTTTCAACCTCCATAGAAACAAAAAAATTCAACCATCTAGGATAAATTTAAAATCTACAACTTGCACATAAATGATATTAAGCATCCTTTTGATGATTATGAGAGAAAATTCAACTTGAATTAACCCAAAAATCTATGGATTTCACTCCAATTTATACTTTTCCCAATTTAACATAGACCAAAACTATAGTGAACTTGTTAAAATCATGTTGGTCTTTGGCCCATAAGTGTCCAATGTTGAACCATAGCCTTGGTACCACCATGTAATTTACCCAAGCCATGGTCTAAGCCATGTTACTATTAATTTCCACTCTAATACCACTCTAAATGTGGAAATATACACAACATGACATACCTATTTTCATGCTACTAGCAATATTTTCAAAAATGTGAATTCAAATTAAATACACATGAAAATGGTGTTAAAACACATAGATCATGAATTAAACATAACATATACACATTACATAACACAATGATTAGATCAATTATCTTTATAATGGTTTACCCAACTAGTTGTATACATTGGGCATTATGCCCAACCATATACTCTACTACTCCAATTTTATTAACAGTGAGTCACCCTCGAGCTAGGTCCATGAGTCCACAAAGATGAATGCCTAGCTCCTATAGGTGTCTATAATCCACTCACATAGTGTAATACCCATTAAAACAAATAGTGATGCAATGCATACAATAATTTCAACTTCCTAATTTTATCCCCCATTAATGTGCACAACCCAAGGGATGATATTTCCTTCTCTACACCATAGTCCCTCAGACAATCTCCATCCCATCTAGGGGTCTAGTGCAAAATTGACCAGGAATTTCTTAGTTGGGGGATCTATAAAATTCAATTGTTATAGGAGGGCTCATAACATCCTTTACATAGAATCTTGGATAATAAAAAAAAATCAGTAATAATTATAATCGACATGTTAGCATAGTTCTCAACTTGAGTCCCAACTCTAAAACTATTTTATAACACAAGTAGGACTGCAAACTCCTATACCACAATAAAGAAAATTTATCTTTCCTTGCCTTCTTGCTACTGCATAAATGCACATATGTTTGCATTCAATCCTTGGATTTCAATAAGTCAAAGGAGGATTATATGGTAATGACAATTAATATAGTAAAATGGTATTGGATTATAAACATGTGGGATGTCTCCTTGGACCCCCTTTAAATGAAATAGTAACCCACTATGACTTTATCCTTATCCATATTGCAGTCAATAGTGTATTTCATTTTATTATTTTCCACATACAATGTCTACATATTACATCACTAGGCCCTTAACCATTCATAATATATACATTATACATTTCTAATATGGGGATCAAAACTAGGGTGTTATACAAGTGATGTGTCTCACATTGATATACTACCAACATGTTAGTGGGTGATTCTATTGATATTTTGGTTCCATCCATTCACCCCTAGATACATTTTTTTCCTACTCATAAACAAATTTATGGTTCATATCCTTTTGCATGTTGAGTTCACTTGTGTGAGGTCATCCTTCCAATGGCCCATAGGAATCCCAAGGCTTTCTTTTCATCGTGTAGTGGGGAAATTTTTTCTCATAGTTAAGGTAGACTCAAATTGATATATTTTACTTTAATATAACCTTTGGCCACATTCTTAGTCTTTTCTAAGGCTTTTATAGAAATACTATAGAGTTTGCTCAAGCACTGGACTTTTAAGCAATGATAAAAGATTACCTATTTTGAACTTTTTTATATGTGGTTTTGAGGAGGAAACCATGAACATTGACATGGAGTAAAATTGTCAAATTGTAATTTTTAGGTGTTAGAAAACTAATCATCCATCATTTTCTCCTTATAGAGATATTATATGAACCAACTCTACACATACACACATGTATATATGTACATATACATATATGGTTTCTCCTTCTTTTATGGCATTCTCCTAGCTAGAGAGGAAAGGGAATGTTGGAAATCAGGGGTGGATGGGGAACCCTAGCCACCCCTGCACCACGTTCCTCGATGTTCCCGACTGATTTTCTCGCGTGGATGTTCCTAGTGCCCCATCACTTTTGTTGCCTCTACCTTCATGGTGCAGCTCTCATCTCCTAAATGAGGGAATCATTTGGGTGTTTCAGTGGAGCATCATCATTCTAAACCTGTTTTGGGTTGCTACATTTAGATGTTTTGCTCATGTGGTCATCTCCTGATGTGCATTCACCTCTATTGTCATCGACTCAATGGTGTGGCTCTTGACACCCTACAAGTTTGTGTTATTTGGGGGGCATTGGAGGTGTTCTTCTAGTTCATATTTGTCGAGGTGTCTCTGATGGTTGGCCTACTACTGATGTTTTTAAATCTATCATCGTCATTGCCTATTCCTGAGGTTTTTCTCTAGTGGCGTTTTAAGTTTTTGTATGCTATGGTGTTGCTGCAACATTATGTTTTTTCAGAAGATGGGGTTTCCCTACCCTTCCTTGTAATGTATCCGTGATCTGAGCTCATTGTATGGGATCTAAGGTTGTTTAGCTGCCTATATGCAAGGTTTTTTGGCCTTGTATGAAGCCTTTAGGTTTTTGTTTGTTTCTACAGATACCTCTCTATATTTGTTTCTCTCTCATGGAAAGTTCAATTAAAATGTCTAATATACCTATTTTCTTGGGGATGCAATTTCTTTTATAGAGAACAAGGTCTTACGCTCTGTTTCTTTTTTACTATAGCAAGCTAAAATGTAAGGTCAAATTTTGGGATATTTCAAGAATAAATTCTTTATGTGTATATGCAAAATCTATCTTCATCATATCTTTTTATTCTGGAGTACATACAGAGGAGGAGCGATGGGTCTGGCTAGGGTTTGGGTGTGTGATTTTCGGGAGGCTTCCTGCTCAGGTCCCGGGTGATGACAGTTACGACTGCAGCTAACCTCGGTGGTCAGGAGTAGGTCTTCGGGAAGCTTTCATGAAGGGCGCAGGTGGACAGCTGGAGGTCACCTCGAGTTAGGATTAAAGATTTTACTGCTTTGTTTTTGCCCTTTTGTTTTTATCGTTTATCGCTGTCGTGTATACTCCGGGCTCCCTCATCGTCTTGGAGGTTGTTTTTTTCCGTGATTCTGGGTATCGGTGCGTTCCCCTTGTTTTTTGTTGCCGGATTGTTCCTTGCGGCAGTCTAACCATGGTTAACTCGGAGGAACTGGTGGACTTAGACCCGTCTCTTGAAGATATTTTGTCCATGTGGGGCAAAGACACATCATCACAAAGTGTGGAGCACTTCTTTGGCGTTCAGAAATTGACAGAACAGATTCTACATCAATCGGCGGGTTTTCCTCCATTTTTGCATCAAGTTGGGGTTTTAGCACCTGAAAATGTTCGGGTCATCAAGCAGGGTGAACTGGCCCGTGCTTCTGAGGCTTCAGCGGAGATTGGGACGACTTCAGGTGCCACATTGGCAAGTTTCAAGGGTAAGACTGTGGTAGCATGGAACCCTCCGTCTGTTGGGTTAGAAGATTCTATTTCTCCTGGTCGGAATGCAGGCAGCGCTATTGACACTCTGGCCGGTGGTTGCCTGCCTCTCACAAGGGCATCGTCTCCTTTAGAACCCCGACCCTCTAGGGTTTCTCTTTCAGAGGGTTGTGAGGGGTTTTTTGGTAGTAGGGAAGGAGCTCTGAGGACTGGAGGGACCCCTATCGATGACAGAAGTGCTCCAGAATTTCATGTAGGTGGCCCATCCAATTTTCAGCAGCCTCAGTTGGGGGATGCCCCTCCCGTGGAAGTGACACAAGAGGAACCTGTGTGGTCCAAATCCCCTGGGGTCATTGGGGCCTCTGACGAAGATCTGAGGAAAAGAGGTGGTAAGAGAAAGCCACAGAAGCAGTTTGGGGCTTTTGAACTGAGGAACAATCTGGTCTTAGGCATGGAAGTATCGATAGAGGAGTCGCTTGAGTTTGCCGACTGCACCATTGTTGGCAGAGCAAGGGGACAGAAATTCTCTCCAGCGGACCTCTAGATATGGGGGGAAGAACGCTTCAATAACGGAAATCCTCTTCGTTTTGAAGCCAGTTGTTTGGTCAAAGGCTGGTTCATGTTAAAGTTTGAAGATAAGGATGCAGCTGATTGGGTTCTGGGCAGAAACTGGTATATTGGGAAGATACCAATCTTGCTGAAACGTTGGACTCCAATGTTTGATGCCATCAGGGAAAGTACAGATGTTTTTCCAGTTTGGGTTAGGGTACCGGGCCTTCCTTCTTTTCTATGGACAGAGGCGGTCTTTCAATCTATCGGGAACACGTTGGGAACCTTTCTGGAGGCGGACATGTCTTTTAAGGAGACAAAGGTTAAGGCAACCGCTCGCATATTGACAATCCTGGATACGAGCAGGGGGCTGGCCAAATCAATCCCTCTTCAGTATAAGCATTATGTTTTTGATCAAATTCTTGACTACGAACTCCTGTCGTTTCGTTGCCATATTTGCCATGAATATGGCCATCTCGCAAATCACTGTCCGCTACTTAGAAGACGAAGGCGTTTTAGAAGAACGCAAATTTTCAGAGATCCAAGGAACTATCAACACCATGTTCCTCAGGAAAAGGATGCCCCGACGCCTCTGAACGACTCGGAGCAGGCTGCCCAGGAAGATCAGTCCGAGGAAGTTGCTATCGACCCCCAGATCCCTGTGGCGTCTCAGGAGGTAGATCCCCCGCCGGCTGATGTTGGGAAGGTGGCCGATCGGAGCATGCATGCGGAACAAACTATGCCCTGCGAGGAGATCACGGGTAAGTGTCTGAAACAACACTTTCTTTCCACTCAAGATCGGGATCTTACAAATTTGCATTCGCATATTACACAATCTTTATCCATATCACCTTTGGCAAACCAGTCGGATGAAGGAGCCACTGTTGTACCGTCCCAAGTCCTTGAGACACTTTCTGTGGAGAATTCGGTTCCTGATCTCAAATGTGACCATAATTGGCCTCCCCTTTCTCCCCCGGTTCAAAATGCTCCATGTCCCTATAACCTGCGGTCTATGGGGATTAAGTTAGATCAGTCAGTGTCCTATAGTTGGCTTGGACATTCCTCCTCACAAGAAACTCAGAGGGGCAAACGAGGCAGAAAATCAAATCTTTCAAAAGCTAAACTGAAAGCCAAATTTGATGTAGCGGATGGGAAGCAATATTCTATCCCTGGGGTACTTAGAGCAGTACAGACCCCCGTTCCCGATTTAAAATGATTATATCATCATGGAATTGTAGAGGCTTGGCCAGCAAGCCAAAAAAACTGGCATTAAAAGAGTGGCTTCAAAAATCAAATCCTGATATCATTTTTCTTCAAGAGACATTGGGAAATGGCTTGGAGGTGGAAACATGCCTGAAAACATTGTTACCAGGTTGGATCTTCCATGCTATAGACTCTTCGGGCCATTCGGGTGGTCTTGCCATTGGCTATAGAGAGGGAAGAATCAAATGTTTAAACCAATGGGGTTTGAGGAACGCAATGGGTATGGAAATAATGGCACCAGATTTTCCCACATCCTTTCAAATTGTAAACATCTATGGACCATGTCAAGGAAGGGAAGCTTTCTGGTTGGACTTGCTTGAAAAATCCTTGATGAAAATGCCCTTGATGGTGGTGGGGGGTGACCTAAATTTCTCCTTGGGCAGAGCGGAAGCCTGGGGTCCTTCAGCCAGGGAGGATCCTCTGACGGAATTTTTTATTCAAACACTAAAAGACCACAATTTGATTGACCCTTCCCCGATCTCTCTAATGCCCACCTGGAGGAACAGAAGAATTGGGGAGGATAGGATCGCTAAAAGGTTGGATCGTTTTCTGATCTCAGAAGGTCTTATCAGAAATGTGCCTCTGTTTCGGCAATGGGTTGAGGCAACAGGAAATTCTGACCACTTCCCGATCTTTTTGGATCTTTCTTTCCCCCCTCCTAAGCCCCCTGCCCCTTTCAAATTTAACTCCTCTTGGTTGGAAGAACCTTCCTTTAATTCACTTTTCAAATCGACTTGGATCTGCGCCAACAGGAATTCCTTAGAAAGTAAGAGCTTTTTATTCATGGAAAACCTGAAGCGTCTTAAGAAAGCAACCAGGACATGGGCAAAAGAAAGACAGAAAAATCAAAATGAAGAAATGATTAAAATCAATGAGGAGCTGAAGTCTTTGGAAAGTATGGATTCGGATGGGTACGCTACACAGTCCTCCAAAGACCGAATACTATCTCTTGAAAAAGCACAAAACCAAATTCTTCTGGCAAAGGAAAAGGAATGGAGATTAAAAAGCCGAGCTATTTGGCTCAAAGCTGGAGATGAAAATACTCGGTTTTTCCATAACTTTGCTAAAGGCAGAAAATCGGTAAATACTATATGGAGTCTAAAAGATGAAGAAGGCAGGGAGGTTAAATCATTCACAGATCTCTCGTGTTTGGGTCAGAGACATTTCCAGAGAATCTTCTCGGACCCTGGAGAGACTACAATTGCAGAAATCATAAGGACAGCACAATGTTTTCCAAGATTCACTGAGGAGGGTGCGAACGATGAATTATCAGCCCCTGTTACCAAGGAAGAGGTTGAGGCTGCAATGAAATCTATGGGAAAGGACAAAAGCCCCGGTCCTGATGGATGGACTGTTGAACTCTTTCTCCATTTCTTTGATTTAATTGGATCTGATATTGCTGATGTTGTGGAAGAGTCTAGGCTGAGAGGAGAAATTTATAAACCTTTTAATTCTACCTTTATCGCTCTAATTCCAAAGAAAGATGCTCCAGAGTCTTTTGAAGATTTTAGGCCTATTTCGCTTTGCAATTGCATTTATAAAATCATTGCAAAGGTAATAGCAACCAGACTCGTTCCCATCTTATCCAGAACATATCTATGGAGCAGTTCGGCTTCCTTGAAGGAAGACAAATCCACGAGGCTATTGGGGTGGCCCAAGAGGTCATCCACAGTGTCAAACAAAAGAGGAAGAAAGGAGTGATCCTTAAAATTGACCTGTCCAAGGCTTATGATCGAATTAGTTGGTTGTACCTTCGGTTATTGCTCACTCACCTGGGGTTTAATTATTCCTTCATAAGCTAGATCATGGGATGTATCACAAATGTCAGTTTTGCGGTCCTGATCAACGGGGCTGCATCCCCTTTTTTCAAAAGTCAAAGGGGTCTCCGACAAGGATGTCCCCTCTCTCCTCTCCTTTTCCTGCTGGTGGCTGAAGGTCTCAGCAGGTTGATTCACAGTGCCAGAAGATCAAACAAGATAAAAGGTATAGAGGTTGCCATCAACCTCTATATTTCTCACCTGCTCTTTGTTGATGATATATTGATTTTTTCTAATGGTTCTCACAATGAATTGAAGGAGCTTAAAGATATTTTTGATCTATTTATGAAAGCTTCTGGAATGCTGATAAATTCTGGGAAATCTCAAGTCTGTGTGGCAGGTTTCAATAGGAGAGAATGCAATGCAATGATAAATCTTTTTCCATTCCAAACTCAATCTTTGGACTCCTCATTTAAATACTTGGGATTTTGGTTAAAACCGGATGCCTACAAAAAAGAGGACTGGAATTGGTTAATTGCAAAGATAGAAGCAAGAATATCGCACTGGAGTTTCAGATGGCTTTCAAGAGCAGGTAGATTGACTCTATTAAAATCAGTCTTATTAGCAATCTCGGTCTATTGGGTTGCCCTTACTTGGATCCCCAAAGGCATTTTGGAGAAAATTAGACGGTTGTGTTGTAGATTTTTATGGGCTGGCTCAAGTGAGAAATCTGTTCTTCCGTGGGTGGCATGGGAGAAGATAGCTAGACCTAAAGAATGGGGTGGCTGGGGTATAAAACGACTACCGGAGTTCAGTCTCTCCTTGGCTGCCAAGTCAGGTTGGAGACTTATAACGGAAGAAAATCTCTGGACAAGGGTGATAAAACGAAAATACATTGACCCTATGCCCTTGGAAGATTGGATTTGAAGTCAGGACAAGAAGACGAAGCACTCCTCCGTTATCTGGAAGGCTACGGTGGAGGCTTTCTTTGTGATCGAAAAAGGTCTTGCTTGGAAAGTTGGCGACGGGAGAAACGTTCGCATTGGTAGGGATCCCTGGGTTGGTTGCAACCAATCTTATGCTCTATCCCCTGGCATTTTGAGGCACCTAGATAGTAAAGGATTTTATACCCTAAATCAGGTGGAAAAAGTGGGTCTTTCTACCATTTGGGGTCAGGCATGGAAGAGTGCGGTGGAGCTGGGGCTTGACTTTAGATGGCATAATGAATGGTCCACGTACATTGATGAACTCCATAGATCAAACGTTAGGATAAAGCTTGAATCTGATGTGCTGTTGTGGGCGCATGGCAAAACAGGTCTTTATTCCCCAAAAGAAGGGTATGCTTATCTCATGGATCAGAAAGGGTGGGCTGCTCCAGAGTGGTGGTCTAGAAATTTGTGGAAGCTTAAATGCCCCCTGAAATCAAGGGTGTTCCTATGGTGTCTTTT
>APFE031638885.1:85331-140545 GCA_000404065.3 Pinus taeda | reverse complement strand
TAGACTCCTATATATAGAAAGAAGGTTTTTTCATTTGAATCATCCAAGAATTGTTCATTTATGTAATGTAAAGGAGGTTGCCCCCTCAAAGAGGTTGAATTCTAAGGCATTGATCTATCTTTTCTATCTTTTTCTGAGCTGGTTTCATAATATAAAACCACTCATAGCTGTGGTCCCTTAGGAAACAAAAAACAACCAAGTGAAAGCATATGATCAGCCAAAGAGATGGTGGCGATGAAATGAAAAAACCAAGGCTCATATAGCAGAAATTAGCTGATAAAAACAACAATCATGATATGTAAATCAGGCATGGGTTCATTTTACACAAGCTTGAATGTTGGAGAACTCTGTTTGGATTTGGTTTCATGTTTACACAAGCTTCAAATGAAAAACTATGTTTGAGGCAAGATTGTATGCCCCCAACATAATGAATCAATTCAAGGTACATGCCCCCCAAGCTTCATTGCATTCAACTAGGTGGATGGAATGAAGGTTTACTTTCGAGATCCAGGAAAGACTCGACTGGGATTGTATGAGATCTTAATCAAAGATTCGATTTGGAAAAGGGATTTGTTTCATTGTTTAATGAGGTTGACACAATAAAATAACTATCCTAAGACTCCTTGATTCATTTTTTTAATGAGCTTAACATAAGACAAGGAACTATACTCACACCCCTTGTTTCATTTTTTAATGAGCTTGACAAAAGACAAGGAACTTTTCTCGAACACTTTGTTTCATTTTTTAACACGGTTGACACAAGACCAGGAACTATCCTAATCACATTTTTTCATGAACCGTACAAGAACATGGCTCCCAAGAAGTCCACACTAGATGGGAGAACCATGCTTTCGGAGGAATACATGTCAACTGGTACAAATGACACATAAGGTTCCAATGCTTACAGTACATTATGTACGATACTATTTGTTTGATCATCAGTATATTTGGAGATGCAATGGGTAGCCACATAATTGACCTGTGGTGGGGAGGGTACTGCTTGCAAACAAGAGACAATAGGGGACAATTGTTGCATAGGAGGCACCTGGTGACCAATCAATGACAATTGATCAATGGTAATTATTCTCCCTTCATGGAGAAAACAAACCACATGGAAAAGTGAGGAAACAAGAGCTCCCATGACATAAATATAGTCACATCTAAGGAGAATATTGAAATATAAGAGACCTTGGACTAGCATCATGTCTATATAGATGGTATTTCCTCCCAAAGAAATAGGGAACTTCAGAAGGATCCCTAAGGGCTGACTGGTTCCTCTGTTGAAATCCAATAGATTCTGGGTGACAGGCATAAGCTGTGGGGAACCCAAAGCTTGCCAAGCAGTAAAAGACATGATGCTAACAGACGTGCCTTGATCCAATATAGTGCCATGTATTACCATATTATATGCTTGTACTTTGATTTTGGAAGGCACATAAGATGGGAGGTGGAAAGCAATCAAGTGACTCCAATCGAAAGAAACGACAGAACTACTTGGTGGGGTTATCATATGATTTCCACCATGCCGAATAGGAATAGAAGGACTCTCCTAAACAACTAGGACAGGAGGGTCACTCTTTGATTCATGAGAATTTGAGGATACGAGAAGAACATGAGTAGTATGATCATTACTCTCTTCCAGAACCGAGTGAGAAAATGGTGGCAGAACCAAGTCGACACTCTTTTCAACCAATGGTTGATTGGGAACAGACACAAGAGAGTCATGCTTAGGAAGAGCAGTATGGGCAAGAGATGAATCCAAGTCAATATCTTGATCAACCAGGAGAGGGTCAGAAGAAAGCCTCTAATAACCAACAGGAAGTTGGTGTTGAGGAGTTGCAAGGTTTTCCAAAACTTTGGAAGCTTTATCCATAAAAGGACAAAGGTGAAGAAGATGTTTTCCTTCACATAACCTATAGGGGAATCTAATCTTCCCTTTCTTCTTACTATAAGTAGTTGAAGGTGTAGCATCGACATGATCTACAGAGGTTGATGGGGATGGTCGATTCATGTTTTGAGGCCATACCTTTAAGACTCTAGGAATGCCAGGACAATCTTGAAGGAGATGGTCACCCTTACATAGCTTGCAAGGGAATTTTACCTTTTGTGGAGGATCAGAAGGTTTGTTGACAGGAAGTGCATTTAGCATAATAGTTGCACGTTTGGCCTATCACTTATCTGATTTCTTCTTATTACTATTAGCTTCCTCATTGCTGGATTTCAAACTTTCACCAGGCGAAGTAGAAGGGGAAGATGAAGAAACAGGGGAAGAATATGAGAGTTCAACCTTAGAATCAACATGATCAAGTTCATATGAAGGAGATGGTTGGATAGGACTTGGGACACTTGGGACCACCGAGGTCGAAAATAACTAGATGGGTAAACAAATAGTTAACCCAGGGAGGGACAACATTGCCATATATGGGGCACCAACATTTATAAAACAAGGAAAAGGACTAGGATTCCCATCTGAGGGGAATCCTTGACTAGTAGAGTCTGGAAATTTTGCCATTGGAATTGACCCTAAAGAATTACTAAGGTAACTTTTACTAGGAATATCTCGTGGGAAGTTAATTGTAGAACACTGAAATAAAATTTTACCTGTTCATGTTTTAGGAGTCGAGAAAAGGATGAAAGATGACTCTAGTCGCTTTCGGAATTAATGGGCTCGAAAGGACAAGTGCTTGATGATCTTTTAAATTTAACAAGTCAAAAAGACCAAAATGACTTCTTAGGATAATCTAGAAGAAATGATTACCAAGTAACCGTGAACTATATACTACTCCCGGCGAATCGAGAAGTACGGGCAGGAAATCTCCCCGAATGTTGTGTTCGGTGTATCACGTTTACAAGGCAACAAATTTTTCTCCCTACATATAAAGGATTGCATAGCTAATGGGGTCTCCCTTTATATACAAGATGGTACGAGGAGCACAAGTCCATACTAGTAGTGTCTAGTGCCGAAGCAAATCACAGTTGCTAGTTTTAAAGGCACCGAAACACATCTCTAGCCTAGACCTTTAAATGTGAGCATTAACTTTCAATGCTTCCTTAGGTTAATTCGATAAATTTTAATGATTGATCTTGAATTAGATTTCAATTAAAGGGCCCTCCTGCTATCATCTAACAAAACTCCTACATGTAGCTATATGAGAAAAGATATATTTCTTTGATGAAAGTTAACACTAATTGAGGGATAGAGAGCACACAATCAATGCAACAATCAAAGAATGAAACCTTTCACTAATACATGTCCAAAATGCACTTCATCTTCCTTTAACAAAAAAATAAGTTTCATCTCATTTCCAATGCTTATGATGATGCAATTGTAGCTTCTTAATGATGTTACTAATGCAATATTTTCTCTTAGGTAAACTAGAATGATGTTCTTCTTTTCATAAAATGGAAAATGAATCTTTCACATAAAGAACTTTGAATGAAAATTTTCACAATTCTGAAAAAACAAGCATCAATCAAATCCAAAGGATGATGAATGAAACTAAATGAAACTTCTTGCCTAAATAATACAGACCAAACACCCAAATATTTCAATTGACAAACATAGAAATCTAATCTATGCTCAGAACGAGAAAAGAGACACTCGAAATAAGAGAACAAACGAAACTCTTTCACTCATTCAATTGAAAATGAAGCAATGAAGATGTTGCGACTAGATGGATTAAATGAAGCGGCAAATTAGAAACTTGACATAATGAGTAAACAAACAAATGAATGGTAATTGACCTAGATGCCCTAGGGTCATAGAAACAATCCACAAAACTCAAAAAATTAAGAAATGAAACTTCAAACCAATCAATTAATTCTAAAACTAGCAAACAAAGCATTCTAGTCACTTCTGGGCAGAAGAAGAGAGTCCGAGGGTCAAGACACACTCGCACTGGAATGGGAGTAATTATTATTTTTTCTTAACTCAAAGACTAACACTACTGCCTAACTGACAACTAGCACTGATCGACACAACTGGTATGACTCACTAGACTCCAGCTAGCACTGATATGCCAGATCAACGTGACAAGCTAGGCTACAACTAGCGCTGATAGGCCTGATCAGCGCGATTGGCCAAGTTACAACTAGCACTGATCGAGGAATTCAAAGAAAAATTAAAAAGAACTTCACACACGACCAAACTTAATACTTCAGAGGGTGGGCTAAACCAAACAAGCACACAAATCAAGTTAATGAAGCTTTCCACTCAGGGAGAACACAAGAAAAGTGAGCTAAGAGGCAGAAATTAACAGGGCAGGACACATTGGTTATGATCTAGGGGAAACCTTGATCTTCACCTACAAGAATCGGTGTGATTGCCTAATTGACAATAAACACCAAAGGGTGTCAGAGCGACTATTTTTGAGAAACTCGCACTGACTATTAGAAAAATAAACACGCTAATCGAGTATTCAAGGAAAAAAATAAAAAATTTCAAAGGCTAAGACTAGACTTGCCACTATAAATTTCAAGCTTAAAGTAGTAAACTAGGCAAAGAAGAGAAGACTAAAGGTAAGTGGTGATACTAGAAAATTTCACACAAAACCATAAAATGACAATCAATCAAATAGAAGGATTGGCTCCCTAACAGAGTCACCAATTTTTGGTGCAAGTAAATTCTTAGTGTAGACACAAACAATTCCTCTAGCCTGAGAGAGCGGGTCTAGCTACAAGAAAACAATCTATGGAAAATATCCTTAATCTAGAATCAATTAAGAGGGCCTACCTCTTAGAACGCTATTCTGCTTGGTGATGATCCTACTTCTTCACTCCAGATACCTTTTGTTTCCTTCCTTCGAATACCTAAAACAAGAAAACAACAAAAACAACAAACGTGATAACATACAATATTGTATTCAGCCTACTTAATAGGTCAAGGAACATTAAGCCATAAAGATGTAAAATGACACTTCATTTAGGAAATCAATCATTACTTGCATTAATATATTTAAGAAAGAGATTAGAACTGGTGCCTTGACGTTGCTGGTCTCCTCCAACGTATCCAGGTTCCCACACTTCTCCTAGCACTTCATGGATAGCCCCAACAATAGAATTTTTAAGGCCTCTTTCCCTCTAGTCTCAAACCAAACCAAAATCACATTATTCTCCCTTAAAAATACACTAGAAAGATACAAGTTATAGATGACTTGCTAATTATTCAAACTTGCTCCAAAACTCCAACTAGATTTTGCTTGGGAGAAAGAGAGGTTTATATAGCTTGGATGGATGGTAGATGGTTCCTCTCATCATGGGATAAGGTCTTATCTCTTGAGGTTTTTCCATCCTAATAGGGGAAAGGAGCCCAAAATGATTTCCTTGGCTCTATCCGGCCCAACCATTTATTAGACTTCAGCTACGAAGCTTCTAGACATGGAAGCTTCAACTCCTTATTTAAAGAAACCTTCCAAAAGAGGATCGGTGTGACTAGAAAAGGTCTCAATCGCTCGGAACGATGCAAGGGCTAGTTTTAACCTCTGTAAATCGACACGAGGAGGAAACTGGTCAATAGCGACGATGTTGTAAATTGGGATAGGAGAAAGATTCTTGGGAAATGGTGTAAAGTGGAATCATTTTGCTCATGAAGATGGACATATTAGGAGTTTCCTCATGATGGGAAAGCATGTCGAGTACACTGTAGAGGTCCTCCATGATCATAGACAAGGAGTACATGGATAGTGACAAAATGTTCTATAACAACTGGTTCTGGTTTCCATGTCAAGAACTTTCTTTTGTCTCCTAACATGTGCATAGAACAACCGTTATTCACATACAAATGACTCCCTTAATTATGAGCATACAAAACAATATCAATAACTGGGCTTTTGTTCAATTTGCTCAATAACTGGTTCATCCCTCTTCTCATTGAGTCTGCAATCAACTATTACATGCCCAAAATTTTGAAACTTAAAACATTTTACTAGATAGTTCAAGGAAGATAAATAATTATTCTACCTGAGTCTACATTTTCTCTGTCTAATCTGTTGATTTCTTCTTCTTGATCTGAGCTACCTATAGGATAAATTCACTTTACAATTTGCTAATTTATGTATGTAACTAGTGCAAGTAAAGAAATACCCTGGAAATATATTAGCATACCTGGAAAACTGTCCTCTATTGATTTTCTGGACTAGTTTTTGTGTATTTAGATTTTCTTTCTCGGTTTTATTCCTTTGTTGCATAATATTTATATTTATAATTTGCTAATGTTGATCAATTTTTAACTAGTTATTTGGGTGCATGGTGTCTTTTTACGGTTCTACAAATCCTTACCTTGTTCTAGGCACAAAGGTAATTGTGTTTTTACCTTTTAATTCTGTTGCTACAGTAGACTTTTCCTGAAATCCTAGACTAGTTCGATCTGTGGAGACACGGTAAACTTCTAAGAGCTCATTTAGATTATCACTCACTTTTCACAATTTTTTTATTAAAGCTTAGCTGCATTTTTTACTTTTCTAACTCTTTCTTCAACAAAATAGTTTCTCCTTCCAGAATTTCATAAGGTTGATTCTTCTCATTCAAATGTCGATTTAGGGATTCTTGAATCCTCTTACCCTATTCAATTTGCAAGAGCAGTGGTTCAACAACTTCAACCTTATCCTTGTTCACTAACTCCATTAGGACTTGATTTTTCTTTCTCAACCATTCAATCTCATCAAGAGAAATTACCACCTCTCCTTCTAGATCCACTTCAGAATATTCTTCATAAAAAATAATTCAACTTTCATATTGTTTGTAGCCATAAGCATGAATCCCTTTGGAATTTCATCATCTTTGTCCTCATCTAAGGATTTTCTCAATTCACTTTCAGAGGAGATGGCTTCTTGTTTATAGAGACTCCTCTTCTTAGCCCTCTTCCTATTTTTTTTAACTTTCTAGAAATTTTCTTTTGGATCATAATACTGAATCTTCTTCTTTTCAAGACACTTTGATGCATAGTGACCAACTTTGGCACAATTAAGTCACTTATAAGGTAACTTACCTTGATATTTTCCTGAGCTTCTTTTGAGTTTCTTGACAAGCATGGCTTCTTCTTCATTCGATTCATAACATAAATCATTATGCTCTTCCTTGGGCCTCTATCTACATATAAGGAAGATTCGTTTTTTAGAGGCTTTCCATTTGATATTCTCATCTCATAAGCAATAAGAATGCCAATTAATTGGTCTAGAGTAAGAGTGTATAAATTGTTCATCTCTTCAATGGCTGAAATCTTGGGATTAAATCTAATGGGAAGAGATCAACACCGTTTGATCTACTAAAGCTTCATATAGCTTCTCATAAAGGCCTCTTGTAGTGTTCACAACCTCAACAACTCTTAATTATTATTTTTCAATATCCTCATCATAATTCATCCTCAAATACTAAAATCTCATTCTAAAACCTTGAAGTTTGGCTTTCTTTACCTTGTTGTCACCTTCATAACAACTACTCATCTTGTCCCAGATAGGTTTGGCAGATGTGAAATCCATCACTTTGAAAAGTTATAATTGAGCTAGGCTATCAACCAGGGCATTCATGGCTTTATCATTGCATGTAACTCGATCTTTTGATATTTAGTAATCACTACTGGAGGATTTTGATATTCTTATTCCATAACATCCCATACAACAACTCCATGTAATTAAGTATAGATATTCATCCTTACTTTCAAAAATATATAATTTATGCCATCGAACAGACGTTCCCTATTGGTAAATCCTCCTTCCTGGTTTGCCATGGTCCTAAATCTTTCTTCTAGCTATTAAACTAATATGAAGTAATTTGGCTCTGATATGAATTGTTAGAAATTAGAACAATACTGAGTGGGGGAGTGAATGAGTATTGTAGGAATTTTTACAAATTTAAAACTATATTTCACTTATGAAATGATATTAGGACACCATAAATAACTTCAATAATTCATTCATATGAGCATGACATGAACCATCATGAATCAACACAAATATTATTCAAACTTTTCTTCATTTTCTTCACAAGGAAATCTACAACTTGATATTACAATATTCTTTGGCTATGACTAGCAGGAAGTTACTACTCCTTGATTTATCAACTACAACTGAAAGTAGCTACTACACCTACTCATTGATTAACTAATACTGAAAGGGACTAATAACACTGCTTGTTTATCAACTACCACTGAAAGACTCTATTGCCCCTAGTATGCAAGCTACCACTCGCTAGCCTTATTGATCGATCTTTCATCAATATTCAAGCTTAGATAAATAGGAAACTATCTTCATAAGTAAATTACTCTCAATAACTTTGTACATACACTATAAACACCTTCAATGATCTCTGCTCACTGAACAGATCAGCAAACAACTCCACCAGCATCACCAACGCCCTTGCTCACACATTTTGTCAAACACTTTTTCATTTTACACCCATGCATACTTTTATTGGAGAATTTTTTCCTCAGCTTCTTCACCTTTTAGTTAAGTTCAGACCTTCTTTCATGCATTAATCTCTCAATTCTATCATAGTTAAGTCATCAGTCACTAATCTGTAGTCTATTCAAAAGATATCTGAGCTTAAACTCTTTAATTTGATATTTAGAAATTTAGCTAAGTTCATCTCTTCTTGTGATTTCTTCAATTTTTCTAGTTGTCTTGTGTCCAACCTATCTAAACATGAGTTATACATGTATAAAACTTGAATTCCATGCTCGCATGAGGTTTTGAACTCAATTTCTGAGTTAAACTAGTTAAATATGCTCAAATAATCAATTTTAGCACATTACAGGGTTTAGCTATAGTTTTAGCTTTAGTTATAACTTTAGTTATAAGATTAGTTGACTGTTATTTTTGGCCAAACTTCCAAATTTCCTGCTAAAACCCATCCATGCTACCGATGACTGCCTGTACCCCTGCCACTATTGTTTTCTCGCATTTTCCACCCATCGCACCAAGCACTGTGAGCTTCACATTAGTCTTTAGGTGCCTAACGATAGGTTCTTTTCATTTTAAGCCTCGAGGGATTAATTCCTTCATTAACTCCTTCATTCCATCGGTATTTTGAATGTAAAGGACTAGCTTTTGGTGCCTGGTTCCCGACACATTTACTCGGTTGCAATCCTTATTGCACTCCTTTTAAAAACTTTAGGGTGATGTCATCAGGTCAACCTATATTGTGGGGTATTCTTGGTGCATTTTTTATTAGTTACTAATAACCACCTGTGTTTTCATCATGCCCTGATACTATCCTTCCATATATTCTTATTTATGCCCATAATTTACCTCTGGGGTCAAGCCTACAGGATGAGCTATCCTAGCAGGGTCCACCCAATGCAGCATGGACCAATCAAATCAATTTTGGTCCTGCTTGTCACTGGCACCGTCCACATTTTCCTAACTCTTATTCAACCCATAAGTCTTCCTTTATGCCTCACTCAATCCATCTGGGGTTGAGGGAATAAGATGATGTCATGATGACATCACATATGCCATGTGTCACTTCTGAAGTGGTCTGCATGTCACCTGGATATGACGTACTTGTGTACCTAAATCTAGATGTCGCATGCCCACTTCACATTTAACCATGTCATGCTGATGTCATCAACCAACTATGCATCTACATCATCTGTGTGATCCAGTCATATTGCACCACATTTATGTCATCATAGGAGAGAGAAAAGGTCCCAAAACATTGGTTTTTGGTCATATTCCTTTATTAATTTTCCTTTTAATAAAACCATTGAGCTAAACCCCTTAAGTTCCTACTGACTCTGCCATGCCAGCCCATCTATTCTTTCATTGGATTTTTCTTCATTTCATTGTCCTGGACTTGATTCATCCCTAGCGTTTCCATAGTGCTTAACATTGAACCTTCTAGACTACCCTTTGTGGGTTTATTTGTATAGTGGGGTCCTTCCACTTTAAATATTGACGAATATACTACCTTCATTGCATTGTTTTTAGGCCACCTACACCTGTCTCACATCATCTCGCTAAATCCATTAATAATTCCTTAAGGTTTCTCTGAGGTACACCCATTGGGCTACCTTCACCAAGCCAATGAAAAACCTTTCTGTCACTATATTGTTTCTCCACATACACCCGGTCATTAGAGAAACCACTTGTTGTTTTTCATAGCACCCCCAAGTTATTTTTGGTTTTAGAGGGGGGGGGGGGGGGGGTTGGACAATGCATCTCCATTGTTGATATGTTGATCTTCATTTTGGGAAAAACTACCCATTGCACAACCCCTACTTGTTAACTCTTTAACTCTCTCGACCCTGTGCACTATCGTCGATGTCTTGGTGGGAATCGTGGTGCCTAATATTCCAAAAAGCATGGCTTCCATTTAAATTTTTCTTACATTATCCCACTCATTCCCTTGATTTCTCCTTAAGGTTTCTTTGGGGTATAATTGTGAGGCTCCCTTCGTTAGGCTACACTGTCATATGGGCTCTGTTGTGACCCAATAGAAAGCCTTTCTATTGTTTCTTTATTGGTCCAAATCAACCTAGTCCTTTAGATAGCGGCTCCGCCAAATAGTATGTTGTATTTGACAACTCTTCCAAACTAACACGTGCTCCAAAGAACCACCAACTAACTTTAACTCTGCATTATTTGACTTTGGGGTGCCTAGCTTTGACTCCCTCTAACTTTCAAACAAGGAGGCCATTTTATGTCTTTCACATACCACAAGAAACATTTTTCTTAGCTCCATTAGGGGAATTTTGAGTTCTAAACTGGGCCTCCTAAGTAAATTATAAAACAATATTAGAATACATCATTAGATTTTAGACGGGAAAATAAACTATTTTTTCAATTCATATTTTCAGCTTATCTCCCTATGGGTTTACTCAAATTTCAAGTGGGAACATTCGTTGGATGCATAATTTGATTCCTCATGCAAGGATTACCCATGTTGCATACTTTCGGTGGACCTTGCTACATGAAAAATGAGAAATATAGGAAAAATTTTATTGCAATCACACTTTTCCATATATTTCTCATTTTTCATGTAGTAAGGTCCATCAAAAGAATGCAACATGGGTACTCCTTGGATAGGGAATTAAATTTTGCATCAAACAAGTACTTCTGCTCGAAATTTGAGTAAAATATTTGGGAGATAAGTTGAAAATACAAGTTGAAATGGTTATTTTATTATTTATTATTATTTTTACCTTTTTACCTCAAAAAAGGTGAATCATACCCCATGGTTGACATCATCATCTTGAACCGTATTGGTTCTTGTAAAGTTTATTTCGATTGTACATTTTTCCTAGGAGGCCCATTTCAGACCTCAAAATTTCTCTAATGTTTCCATTTGAGTGAGTTTCACTTACATTTAGAATGATATGTTGTACAATAAATAACTCTAGAGTCTTTACACCTTTACCAATTGCGTCACCAATCTTCTTAGAAGTATTTGATCCTTGAAACAACTTTACAGTCATCTTCTTTTCCTTTGTCATCAATTCTTTGCCAATTCTTTTCCCTTTCCATCAATGAAAACTCAATTCTAACAAATATTTTAACGCCTATGATCATTCCCAATCATGTGATTAAGGTGCCACTGAAATTTCATAGTCAACTCCCTTACGAAGGGCGTTGTCAAGGTGGGTCTCAATCTTATGGTCACAATTTCTATCATGAAATATATGGAAATCATTACTCATGAACATGGATGGTGATCCATGGCCCCTAATCAAGGGTGGAGGTATCTACTAACATGGAACCTTTGATTTATGCCTGCGAGTATTGAACAAGAATCTACAGTTGATATGGAGTGTGGAGGGGGCTACCCTTGTGAAATCTGCAAAAGGATGGGGGGTCCACAAACAAGGTTGTAAGTGATGATTCCACTTTGTAAGTTTATTTTGGGAAATCACTAGAATAAACAAAAAACTTTATTTTGGCATTATGATACATGTATTGTACTTGATGGAAACCCACTTGTAGTAGAACAACTCACTTGTATATGGTAGCTAGATGAATCTATGTAACTATATAAATCTACAGGAGAGATATCAAATTTGACAGAATGAATGACAGTTGTGTTTACAGATGTGAGAAAATGCTCGGAAGTTCAAAGGAATCAGTTCAGAAGTAATGTATAATGGAAAATCACATTATAACAAGTATATTCAGAGGGAACAAAGTAATGGTTGAAAATAACATGACAAAGGAACAATGGACTACAGATCAGAATCAAGAAGTTGAAGAAAAAGGACATTTTTCAGGTATGTTAAGTTGTATATGCGGTTCAAATATACAAAAAGAGTGTGTACACATTGGTTCACTGTACAAAAAGAGCGTATACATATGCACACACTTTCATAAAAGAAAAATCATGTATGGGATGAAACATTAAAGAAATTAAGGTGAAATAATACCAAGGGTCAATACCATGGTATTAGCCCACAATATTGAGTGCAATAATGTTTATTTGATCCTGTCTAAGAATAACACACACTCTAAGTGTTGTTTTGATCCAAGGTATTGAGAAATGGTAAAACTATATAAGGAGGAGATGATCAAAGTGCTAAGTGTAGAAGTAATGAATAACTTATGAAGTGTTAGATCAAAAGAAAATATGCATGTTATGGGTTTTTGATGCTTTTCTTGATTTGAAATAAGTATGCACCTGAGTGTTTAATGATGAATGAGATCTAATGATGGATCAGGATCATAATGACTTCTCATTATGTGATATGACAATGGATAGGCTAGATATTATTTCTAATGCATGTTTTATCCTTTATATGAGATGAACTGGGTATGTCTGAAGTTTGGAATTGCACTGAAGTTATAAGTAAGTACTTGTAGATCTATACGCTGGTCCACTTTGGTGAAGGTGCATATACATGCTAGTTCGGCTCTTCCAAGTAGCAAATGCAAAAGAAAATCTTGATGTTCAGGGATGACTGATCTATTAGATCAATGTTATTGTTTTATTTTTGTCTGTCAATGAAGGCTTCTTAGATATGAAAGTAAAATTGAATGTATATAGAATTTTTCTCTGATTGATTGATTGATTGATTGAGTAAGAAGGGTGATCATTGCTTCTATCTGTTTAGAACTCTATAAATTGAGAGTAGATCTTCAGAATGTCACTGATTAGTATAGTTTGTGGTTTAGAGGTTTTATGATTCAGTATCTTTAGAGGTATACGTAGGTTGGGCTAAAGGAAGTTGCATATACACACAGGTTGGTTTCATTAAAGAAGCGTATACAATCTAACACATGATTTTTGAGGTTAGTGTTGGTTCTGGCTTTTGATGTAGTGTTTTGGGTTCAGATTTGTGTACTGGTTACAGTGATCTAACTCTTCCAGTTGATTGGTTGAATTTTATTATGTTTGAATGAAGGGTTGATTCAGTTGTGTCAGAGGTTCAATGATTGTTTGATTCAGTATGTTAAAAATTTTAGTGGTTGACTAATTCAGTTATGGTTGATTCAGATATTGATGATTGGTTTCAGTTATGTCAGAGATTGATGATTTCATTTCAGTGATTGGTTTTGATGGTTATACTACAATGGTGATTGATTTTCAGCTTTAATGTTACTAATGGGTCCAATGTGAAAATTTGATGAAATGTGGCCTTCAGATTGTAGTATTGTGTACGAGGAGTATCGAGTGCGAAAATTTATGAAATGTGGTCCTTGGTGGATACTGAGGGTTGGACCCTTTAGTGAGGAAGTCGAAGCTTTCTACCAGTAGTGTGTGGTGATTTCATGAGGGTGTTGGAGTTCCCTTCAAATAGAAGTTGGAGAACAAGTGAAGGTTGTAGTCTTCTATAGCTCAGAGCCTATATAATAGTAAACGTATCAGCTAGTATAAGAACTAGGGGCTTGTAGCTCCCCTCCAATAGAAGTTGGAGAATGAGAGAAGGTTATAGCCATCTACGAGTGGGTGCCTATGTAATGGTATGAGTTTGCACTAGTACAAGACTGTAAACAAATTTTATTATTATTAAAGGAAGACATAAATGATAGCAGGAGGTGGTTTTCACCCACATTGGGTTTCCATTTTAAATCTTGGTGTTCATATGTGTTGCTTATGTGTGTTTTTTTATTATTTTATTATTGCACATTGTTACGGTTTATTGTTTATTAAAGTACTGATGTACTAATTAAAGATCAACATATGATGAATTAACTAAATCGTAAGTTCACTGGATATACGCTGGTTGCCTTAAGAATAGTTGTGTGCCCACATGAGTTCCCTTCACTGAAGTAGCATATATAAATCTGATTTTGGAAATGAAAAAGTTATTGATTTGTAAATACTAATTCACCCCCCATCTCAAATTATTTCCAACAATTGGTATCAGAGCAAGTCCTTTGACAGAAGCTTGATTCCTTGAAGGAGATCCGTAGTAACAATCGGAAAGAAGCTAAAGAAGAAAGCACCACAAAAGAAGAAGACATCTCAAAGGAGAGACGATTGGCCTTTATGTGGAAGAAACTCTTTAGATTCAGAATCACCTCAGAATGAAGATGAAAAAGAAAAAGAACTATCAGGTACAAATTTTTTGTCCTCTAGTGATACATTTCTTTGTTCATTTGAAGATAATGAAAGTGATAGCGAAAAAACAGAATTTTCTCTTATGGGTGAAAGAGAAAGAAATCAAATAGAGGCAGAATTTAAAAAGCTCATAGACACAATTAGAGATCAAAAGGATATAATTGGTAAAATGGAATGTTCTTACAAAGAAGAAGTTACTAGGTTAAAATTCCAGTTGGAGGAAGGAAACAAAATAAATAAGTAGTACAAAGAAAAGTAAGATCAAAGTCAAAGGTTGCAGGATGAAGTGACATCATTGAGAAATGAAGTGAATGAAAAGGACACAACAACCAAGGAACTTATAGAAAGAACTAGCTACTGTGAAGGTCTTGAAGCTATGGTCGTTTCTCTAAGAGAATATCTCAAAAATTCAAATAAGCAGAATGAATAATTATTCCAAGCATTTGAAGAATAATAAAATGAAGTTCTCGAATTAAGGAAACAAGTGGAAGAAGGAAGAAAAGATGAAGAAATCATGAAGAAGTAGTATCTTGAAAAGGAAGAGAAATTTTAGGTTGAGGTAAATATCCTCAAAGGTAAATTAGAAGAAAAGGATAAAATTTTAGGATTTCAAGATAGTACTAAGATTTTGGATGATATTCTCAGTAGTCAATTGTCTCCTGCCATCAAAACTAGTCTTGATTTTCATGAATCTGTTGAAGGTGAATCTTTCTCTCAAGATGAGGCAATGAACTAGACTAATGCAAAATCGGAAATGCTCAACAAGGAGATGAGAATTCAACCTCATCAACAACCAAGGAAAGAAAGTCTTCAAAGAAAATATTTTACTCCTAACTATGGAAGTGATAGTTAGTTATTTCCCCTAATGAACAATGCTAAATGTTTTATATGACACAATTTTTCACATGTTGCAACCAGATTCATAAGTAGAATGATTCAATCTATTAAGCACCACATAGAAATATCATTAGCTTCAAGGTACTTTAAGGGATATTGTTTTGTTGCAATATGTTTGGTCACAAAGCCATTACCTTCTATAGAGGGAATATGAAACATATAAGATGTTATTCTCGTAACAAGTTTGGGCATATAGCAAAAGAATGCAGGAAAAAAATTCGGTCAAAATACCAAAAGGAGCAAACATCATCACACTCCAAGGTATGGAAGAAGAAGGAAGTACAACCTGAAATATGTGGCATAGCTCAGTACATAGACATAACAAACCCAAGAGAAACTGAGAGTATGGAATTTCAGTGTTCTAATTATCATACGTAGTTATCATGAAGACAAGTCACGTATATACGCGAGTTAGAAGCTGCACAGTCGTGTATATTTGGTTTGATGAAGAAGTAGTGGGACAGACTCAAAAAAATTATCTGATATGGTTTAGAAAATTATCAATTATCTTTTGTCTTGATGATTGATGACTACAATCTATGTATGTTTTTTAGAAGTGCTCTTGATCCTCATAAGTTGTTGATGGCTTGATGTATATCTTATTGATGATGATGTATTGATATGTCTTACTGATATATGTGTTGGACACCTAATCCTCAATGGGTTAGTGTGGAAGCCGAATGGACAAAAGGAGTCCAAGAGACCTTGGGATGTGAAACCCAATGGTCACAACATGTACTATAAAGGTAAATCATTTGTTAATAAAAATTGTACTCTCATGTTTTATATTTCCTATTTGTTGCTGCCCATGTGTGTTTAACACGGTATCAAAGCGAGCGATTTCCTGCCCTGCTCAAATTTGAGCCATTTTTTTTATGGCCTCTATGTGCATATCAGTTATGACATTTCTATTCATTGTCCATATCACTCCATTAATTCACTAACAGTCAGAAATTTGATGCTTTTACTATGTTGATTCCTTGGATTATAACTCTGTTGTGCCTAATCGAAATTCATGCACATCTACTATAACGTATTCTTCTTCCACTATCTTTAACTATTTCTCTGACAAGTCTTTGCCTTCTATGGTAGCTTCATATATGCATTTTTCTGTCAAGACTGTGCCTTTTGTCTATTGCCCCCTTAGTCGCTGCTGCAAATCTTTGATAGTATCTGCACCCTCTATGCTCCCTGGGCTATTCATAATTGTCCTTCCTGCGCTCTCTAATCATTGTTTGCACATTTTTTTGGTTGTAATGTATCTTGGATTGACAAAGAATTCCCAGCTCTTGGCGTCGCCTGCAACTAGCATCGTAAGCGCACAGTTTGAAGAGAGCAACGAGCAAAATGCTACGTTGAACTGTTTTGAAGAACATTGCTCCTATTTTGAAGAATGTTGTCTCTTTGCTACTCGAATGATGCTCTCCATTAGTTAACGCTGGTGAATCTTCCTACTCTCTTCGACTGTTGTCTCCTCGCGAACCAGTTGTGGCACAGGCATGCCTTGTTAGGAGCTCTACGCCATTATTTGAATGATTCAGCTGAAGTTTCACCATTTAAGGCATTTGTGTCCCAGAAGCTATTGGAGATTAGTAATTTGGATTTGGCTACCTCGCTCAACGTTGTGATTCAGCTTTTGATTGATTCTCTCCAGTTTCATAACATGTAACGACAATGGCAATGAAGACCTCCACATTTGTAGTAGCAGCTGCATACACTATTTGAGATGTAAGTTAACGCTGTCTATGACATTAGTAAGCTGTCTATGGTATGGTATTTTTACTACGTTCTCTCCGTTTCTTGAATTGCATCTTCCATATTTCCTCCATTGAGAATCAGCCTTTGAACATGCAAAGTGGTTAGTGGTGTATTGGTAAAGTTCTGTGTTGATTCGAGCCCACAATGGTGTATTGGTAAAGTTCTACGCTGATTCGAGCCCACAGTGGTGTATTGGAAAAGTGTTATGTTGATTCGAGCCCATGGTGGTGTATTGTCAAAGTGTTATGTTGATTCGAGCCCACAGTGGTGTATTGGTAAAGTGCTGCACTGATTCGAGCCCACAGTGGTAGCTGAGAGACATTGTTGGAGTACTATTAAACCTCAATTGAATGCATTGTCTAGTGGAGCATTGTCCCATATGCGTTGTCCCATACTTATTTGAATGCTGAAACTCTGTGCGTGTTTTGAAAATTTGAGGAGGACGTCTATGTGAAACACCTTTATTTCATTATGGCAATTTACAACCTGTAGCAGACATGAAAAGGGTCATATTACCAATCCCTTCATTTATGTGCGTGGAGCTAAGCTCAAATGCAATTAGTACCTCTGTTCATGTGCTATTAAATGGGCAAGTTGCTCTGAACTAGTACCTTGAACAAGCTGATGTTTATTTTCTGAGTGCAGAGAAGAGATGGGTTACCAGACTTAAGTCCATACATACATTTATACTTTTTATACAAGAGCCAAGTTTAACACCGCTACACTTGAGCTCCTGCCGTCAAAGCCTATTGAACGTTGAATGTTGTACTATATATACCTCTATTGAATGCGCTATAAATTTTTGTATTTAAACTATCCATTCAGAATGTTGTCACTTTAACGCGGAAAATTAGATGTGCCCCCCGATTTATGGCATGACCTGAATTATCATTTCCAGACTATGCCGACATACCTCGTTTTGTTACTGATTTTCATCGCTGAGCCATTGGAATGGTCAAATATTGCTACTTTTATTTAACATACCGATTTTCTTTAAAAGCAAAGGCATTGGGGTTGAAAGAAATTTAGTTATGCATGTTTAATCATCAAAACAACAAAGCCAATGTTGATCATAAAAAATATTGAAGAAAGTCCAAGCATTCATCCCAAGAAGCACTGAATGAGAGATCTCATAGGAGATGCATGTACATTGTAAACACATTTTTGTAGACAAAAGATTGAGCCTTCATGCTATAAAGAATTATGCTTTTCCTCATTGATGGGGTCTGCCTTGAATACTGCTTGAAATCATCTGGTTTGCGAAAAAAAAGACATTTAATGCGAAGGTATCTTATTTGTACTTTATTCCTATTGTATATTAGATAATGGGATCCTTCAGTGTGTCAATGTTATCTTCATGATTTCGTGGAGTGCTGCCAACATACCTAGTGATATACAATTATTTTTCTTTTAAAAAAAAAAATGGAGTGAATCCCAGGATCCTGCATAGTAGCTATTTGCAGAAAATCATTTAAATTTTGGTAAAGGAATCTACACAGGGAAGAGACACGAGCTATCACTATAGCTATAGTTGCTCCAAGTTTCTAGTCCTTCATATGCTTGGAATCGCTAGTAACTTTGGGCAAATTGATCAAGATCTCAAGTTGAGGAAAAGAAGACATTGTCTATCCGTAGATCATTTGGAGTCAAGGGGATTATTGATAAAGGGATGTGGACTTGTCCTATAGTGAATCATGAACTAGTTGCAGAGTGGCACCTCTGGTAGAAACGTACATCACTACAAATATCTCCATGTAATTATTACAGAATGTTGAAGTGGACTATTGTTTTCATTCAAATCTGATATCTCAAATATTGAAGTGGACTATTATTTTCTTTGAAGAAAGTGGCAAGATCAGAGAATACTGATTTGTACCCCAGTCAAGGCATATGAGCATTCAAGTCCTGTCCATGACGATGTTATAATTGTTGAAGTTTTCTTAGCCATCATTCATGATTCAAAAGGGAAGGATTATTTGAAGGATCCAAGCAAGTTTGTAGTTGTTGCTGCCCCAGTTGTGGTATTAAAACTCATTATAGTCTTTGTCTACATATATATGCATTGATTCCTTGATTCATTTGCTACACATTTATAAAGGATATTGATGTGTACTATGAGTGGGTATTACTTTTCTGCACTGAGTAGTAGTTGTGATCAATTTTTAAGGTGTAAACCTGACATTGAATGGCTAGAATCAGTGAAGTACTAGAGTTCGTCAAAACTCTCATATTGTCTACTATTCATGAAACATTAAAAGTTAGCAAAGTGTCTCTCACAAACATTCAAGTCTATCTACAAAATGCACAAGAGAAAATTGATTTTTTGCATCTTGAAACTCAGCTACAGCAACAAGAACTAAAACATAGGAGTCATTCTGAACATGTTTCTGTTCAGAACATTAAGACTGAAACCCATCAGAAGCAATTCAATCATGTTATAGTTGGTTCAGATTTAGTACCCAATAAAGCAGCAGTTATACATGCAGATGTAGAAACTCAGTATGTACTTCCCAAGACCATCATCAGACCTTGGGAACAACTTGTCCACAACAATCACAGAATTGGTCTTGGATATGACAAGGACTTGTCCTTTCATATTCCAGACTACGCCAAGCCCATTCAGTTTCAGAGTGCTGGATTCATTCATGACAGTTCACCTGCTCCTCACGACAGTTCACCTCTAGCTGTTCCAGACTCTGCCCCTCTTCCACAGCAACAACAACAACAACAACAAAAGATTGTGAAATGCCAACACTGTGACCGAGTTGGCCATTTGAAAGATCATTGTTTTGATGTTCATCCATGTAAGCACTGTCATAGAACCACCCATTCTTCACACAGATGCTTCAGAAACAAACGTCATGCAAGAACAAAGATTCATCTTGGATGGATCGCTTCTTGGTAATGGGCATCAATTGCCAAGACGATATTCCAAACACATGTCAGAACTTGTTCCAGAGTATTGAACAGTCTTGTAGTTGAGTTTTCCCCGTCATCTCACCTTTTATTTGACAAGGGAGGAAATGATGGTCATCTACAAGCTTCAAAGTCACATCAAGCGAGCCTGAGCCACAACCTGCCACACCAATTTCAGAGTTGTAGCCAGAAACAAAGATGCCCCTGAGCATGCGTCCAGTTGGTAATCTGGGACACTTCCCCTAGCAAAAGACTTCAGCTTCTTGCCAGTTTCGAAAGAATTCCAGGAACAAAATTGAGAACACTTCCTCTAGTAGAAGACTCCAGCTTCTTGCTAGTTTTGGAAGAGTTCCAGGAATTGCATTAAGCATTCTAGAGTTGTTGGTCATCCTTAAACCATCACAGGTTGAGACTTCCCTTTTTTAGTTTTAAGTTCTCCCTTTTATGTGGGGCGAGACCTCCCTTTATTTGTTGAAGGTTTCCCTCTTCAAAACAATAGGAGCACTTCCTCTAGCAGAAGACTTTAGCTTCTTGCTAGTTTTGGAAGAGTTCTGGGAACTGCCCTAAGCATTCCAGTGTTGGTGGTCCTCCTTAAACCACTGCCCTTTATACCAACATTTCAGAGAGCACATTTAGCCTAGTGCTGCCATGCATTTTTTCACATTTTGTATTACAGCTCTCTTCTTGGACTCATACATAACCCTTTGGATTAAGGGGGGAATATTAGACACCTAATCCTCAATGGGTTAGTGTGGAAGCCGAATGGACAAAAGGAGTCCAAGAGACCTTGGGATGTGAAACCCAATGGTCACAACATGTACTATAAATGTAAATCATTTGTTAATAAAAATTGTACTCTCATGTTTTATTTTTCCTATTTGTTGTTGCCCATGTGTGTTTAACAATATGCATGATGAGATTTGAAAGTGAATAGGTAGCATAGGTTCAGGGGGATTATATGCTATGCTTCTAATATTGCATTGTTGTCACTATGTTTAGAAGTCTTTGGTACCTAATGATTCTTATCAATGGTGATTATGCTTATGTGGCTAAAGTTTTTAAATGATACATCGTGCTATGTTGCAGTTATGAGTTGCCTATAATGGTGATACATGTATTGCTTGGGGTTACATAGTTGTTATTCAGATAATATTTATGGGTGATTGTGGATGACTTCTAATGATGCATACAATACATATATGTTTCTTACATGGTGATCTTCATAAGGTCAAGGAGAAGTACAAAGTTGAGTACACAACTTCATTATTTGGTGATGATCCACTCATTTCTTTTATGTTGTTGTCATCATGCCTTCAGAGAAGCATAAAGTTCATATGGTGTCGTTATGATATAGGATTCCCATAGTTCTTGGCTCTCACATGGTTGAGGATTGTTGTTGTTGATGGTATGAAGAAAGCTTGATAAATGACCATGAGCTCATGGTTTTCTAGATACATATTGCTATCTCTTTGATGGATATACATTATGCTGGATACATGGATGATTACTTAAGTTGCATATTGATAAATATTATTGGTTGGCCAAGAGAATGGTGTTATTGCAAATCTCATGAAGACATATCTATTTGAATACATGGATATTCAAATACATGGCTTACTTAGTCACATAATGATGATGCCTTCTTACTTTATGATGATAGGTTTGATACTCACATATGTTGATTATCATGGTTAATGCTTGTCAAATGTGGGATGTTCCCTAGTGATGATACATGGTTGATATATTGAAGGCTCTTGTGGAAAGATCATGTAGTTCTTGATGATGACGTTATGATGACTACGGTGTTTTCACATACATATGATATGATGTGAATGATTTTGCGTTACTGCTTGGAGATATGACATATGCCTAATTGATTCATGGAAGGCTATGATAAGGCTTTTTCTACTAAGGAAACTAAGCAAGTTGACCTTGATGAGATCAAGAGGATGAGTTGATATCTATATGTTACATAATTTGTCACATGTTGATGATATTCACACTGTCATATCTTGGAAAATGATGATGGACATATACAGGTTGCTGGTTTGGATGCTGCTGATAGATGCTTATGGTGCAGATCATATATGGTGTATGATAGTCGCTGATGACTATCTTGGTCTAGTTTAGATCTTTCGTCTATGCTATAAATGTCATGTATATAATTTGTTGTAAAGGTAATGTAAGTACGAATGATGTAATCATATGTCTTCATCTGTCATAGTCTTTTAATGAGTCCTTTTGGTCATATCATATAATTTATACCCCCACCATGCACGGGAATGATAATGTAATAATTGCTATATTTCATGTTAGAAAATTATATATTATAGAGAAATGGATCACATAAAATATATTGTAGAAATACAAACACAGAAAACACAAAAAACAAGGGAGACACAGATATATGTGGTTCACCCAATTTGGGCTAGATCCACGGAGAAAGAGCCAGCCCTTCCTTTTATATTATCCAACAAACTGAAGAGATACAACCTACAACAGATCCGGTGTAATTCCCTCTTCGCTCTCACACAATTTCCTCTCTCTTTCTCACTCAGAATACAGATATACATAGACAGAATACAATTCCCTCATATATAGCGAGGTGTTTCCTTATAGGGAAAAACACCCTAAATTAAACATAACTTCTATCGTCAGATCTCCGCCTAATGAACAACTCAAATTGACTATAACATTACAACATTTTACAAGGAAATTCTGCATCTATTTTCAGCTTCGAGGGTGCTACCCCTGAACCCCCTGCAAGGGGGGGGGTGGGGGGGCGGGGTCCCAAAGGTCTCAACCCCACCCCCCTAGACCCCCCTTGCAACATAAATATTACGAGAAGTGTTGCTACCACATTATGAACTCGCGTCCAACACGGTGATACCTCTGAATAAAGAATATAATCAATCTCCACACCCAACATTTCAGTCATGTATAAACAATTGGTATATCCCCACTTGGTTGGGTAGATGAGTCAAATTTTGTATATCCCCACTTGGTTGGGAGATTGATGTATGTATGAGTCATTAGTGATAGGAAGGTCATACTCACATAGTTGAGTTATAGAGTCATATTATTCCTTTGGATAATATTTTTTATAGACTCTACATGTGTTCAGGGGGAGCATGGATGGTATAGTGCATTTCAACATGTAGAAAGGGTGATTTTAATAAGAGAATTCAACATGTGCCTAGGGGGAGCATGACCAATGTTCATATTCAACTATTTATATATGAAAGTCCTCATTTTGGTCAGCCCTTTACCCTTGATATCAAACGGGAAGAGTATCTTGGTCTGCCCTTTTCCCTTGATGTCAAAGGGGGAGAGTATTTTGGTGTTACTTGTTATCTCTAAAAGTTTCTACAACTTACAGTAACCAACACCAACATGGTTGTCATCAAATCCAAAGGGGGAGATTGTTGGCATTATGATACATGTGTTGTACTTGATGTTAACCCACTTGTAGTAGAAGAACTCACTTGCATATGGTAACTAGATGAATCTACATAACTAGATAAATCTAGAGGAGAGATATCAGATGTGACATAATGCATTACAGTTGTGTTTACAAATATGACAAAATGCAGGGCAATTCAAAAGAATCAATTCAAAAGCAATGTACAATGGAAAATCACATTATAAAAAGTCTATTATGAGGGAACAAAGTAATGGTACAAAAGAATAGAACAAAGGAACAAAGGACTATAAATAAAAATCAAGAAGTTGAAGAAAAAGGACATTTTCAGGGATGTTAAGTTGTATACGTGGGTTCATAGTACAAAAAGAGCGTATCCATATGCACGCACTTCCATAGAAGAAAAAGTGCATATGGGATGAAAAATTAAGGAAATTAAGGTGAAGGAATACCAAGGGTCAATACCATGGTATTACCCACAATATTGAGTAGAGTAGCGTTTATTTGATCCTACCTAAGAATACCACAAGCTCTAAGTGTTGTTTTGATCCGAGGTATTGAGAAAGGCTAAAACTATATAAGGAGGACAAGATCAAAGGGCTGAGTGCAAAAGTAATGAATATCTTATGAAGTGTTAGATCAAAAGAAAATATGCATGTTATGGGTTTCTGATGCTTTACTTGATCTGAACTAAGTATGCGCCTGAGTGTTTAATGATGGATGAGATCTAATGATGGATTAGGATCATAATGACTTATCATTATGCGATATGATAATGGATAGGATAGATCTGATTGCTGACACACGTTTTATCCTTTATATGTGATGATTTGGGTATGTCTGAAGTTTGGAATTGCACCAAAGTTATAAGTAAGTATTTTCAGATCTATACGTTCGTTCGTTTGGTGAAGTTGTGTATACACGCTGGTTCAGCTCTTCCAAGTAGCATATGCAAAAGAGATGCTTGACGTTCAAGGATGACTGGTCTATCATATTAGTGCTAATGTTTTACTGTTGTATGTCAATGAAGTCTTCCTAGATCTAAAAGTAAAACTGAATGCATAAAGAGCTGTCGTCTAATTGATTGATTGATTGAGTAAGAATGGTGATCCTTGATACTATTTTTTTATAACTCCATAAATTGACAGTAGATCTTGAGAATGTCACTGATTGGTACAGTTTGTGGTTAAGAGGTTTTATGAATCAGTATCTTTAGAGGTATACAGAGGTTGGGCTAAAGGAAGTTGTGTATACATGCAGGTTGGCTTCATTGAAGAAGCGTATACAGTCTGACACATGATTTTTGAGGTTATAGTTGGTTCTAGTTTTTGATGTAGTGTTCTGGGTTCCGATCTGTGTACTGTTTACAATGATCTGACTATTCCAGTTGATTGGTTGAATTTGATTAAGCTTGAATGAATGGTTGATTGAGTTGTGTCAGAGGTTCAATCATTTTTTGATTGAGTATGTCAGAGGTTTTAGTGATTGATTGATTCAATTATGGTTGATTCAGAGATTGATGATTGGTTTCAATTATGTTAGAGATTGATGATTGAGTTTCAGTGATTGGTTTTGATGGTTGTATTGCAGTGGTGATTTATTTTGAGCTTTAAGGTTATTGATGGGTCCAACGTGAAAATTTGATGAAATGTGGCCTTCATATCGTAGTATTGTGTACGAAGAGTATCCAATGTGAAAATTTATGAAACGTAGTCCCTAGAGGATAATTAGGGTTGGAGCCTTCAGTGAGGAAGTCAAAGCTTCCTGCCAGTAGTGGTTGGTGACTTGATCAGGGGATTGGAGATCCCTTTCAGTAGTAGCTAGAGAAGGAGTGAAGGTTGTAGCCTTTTGTAGCAAAAATCCTACGTACTAGTAAACATATTAGCTAGTACAAGAACTAGGGGGTTGTAGCTCCCTTCTAGTAGAAGATGGATGAAGAGAGAAGGTTATAGCCTTCTATAAGTGGGTATCTACGTACGGGTATGAGTCTGCACCATTACAATATTGTAAAAAAAAATTCTTACTATTAGAGGAAGACAAAGATGATAGCAGCAGGTGGTTTTCACCCACATTGGATTTCCACCTTAAATCTTGGTGTTCATGTGTGTTGCTTATGTGTGATGGCTTATTCTATTATTATTGCACATGGTTACTATTTAATGTTTAATAAATACTGATGCACTATATGATGGTTGCCTTAAGAACAGTTGTGTGCACACACAAGTTCCCTTCACTGAAGTAGCGTATATAAATCTGATTATGGAAATGAAAAAGTTATTGACTTGTAAATACTAATTCACCCCCCCCTCTCAATATTATTTCCAACACTTTATGGTGGGAATACCCCCATGACATAAGAAAAAGGGGGCATCCATGTTTTGAATGGGTTACCCCAAGAGTAGTTTTGGGGTGGAACAAGTTCCTCAGGGAGGAGTTTTGGGGCTAAAAGCCCATGTTTTGGGACAATTTTGTAATAAAGTTCTAAAGTCTCCTCATTTTTTGGCCACGGAGTGTGAAGGTGTCAAGAGTCATAAAGGATTGTCTACCCTTATTTTGTAAATTGTCAAGTCAGCTGTAAAGACCTACCCATGGTCCGCAGACCATGGGATTGTATAAAAAGGAGCTAAGTAAATAAGCTCTAAGTAGTCAGAAGAAAAAGAGTGAAGAGTAAGTAGCGAAGTATAGTGAAGAATTGTAAGTGTTCTCGGGTCTTAGTGTAGGTAGAGGGTATGTACATGAGTGTGCAGAGGCCTAGGGTAGAAGTCCACAGCTGAGTGCGCGAACCCATGCAGCTATGTGTGTAGGGTGGATAGAGTTTGTACTAAACTGGAAGATATTAATAAAGAGAATTATTCTGTAATTACTATGTATTTAGTCTATGTTAATGCATCTGATTATATTGTAATCTGGGTTTATTTTACAATGTTGATTTGATGTGTGAATGTATGTGATCACATATGTTAATTGAACGCAAGTAATATTATTAGTTTACGTGACAGTGACTATAATTGATTGGTAGAATAAGTAAAACAGTTAAGATAGCTTGGGAACCTATACAATACATCATCATATCAGCGTGAAAGTACTTGAACCGCTGGTTAGGGTTGTGCGAGGGTCAATCATACACCTTTACAGAGGTACTAAAGGGTGGAATAGAGTGTAGATCGATAAGCCTTGAGGCTTAGCGACATACACGAAGGCAGGAGAAAGGGGTATAAACCAACGTCACGACCATCTCAGGGTGTATAAACTTGGTTCCAGCATCCTCCCATACTGCTTCGGGTGAGACTTCAATCCGTGCTCCATGGGTTAATGCCAAAAGGGCCAGTAGCATAGGTATTTGTTTGGCTGACTAACGGTAAACTTGGGTCAGGGCCCACAAAGCCAACAAATGGTTCCATTGTTGGGACCAGAATATGCATGAGAGATGTGTCATGTCGTATCACTGGAATCCAACTAAGAAAGAGATCAAAGATTGGTTGGATAGGAAGATCCACGAATTCACTGCACATGAAAAGAAAAATCTATGGCTCACAAAGGAACTGTGGCTAGATAGGTATCTATATACAGAAATCCACAAGATGTTTTTCTCTTCCTTTCCAGTTGAGTTATACGAGTAGATTGCGAAGCTAGTGGATAGTCAAGGAAGGTGGATACTTGACGGTACTATTATTTGGACCCCAGTGTTAGTGTAGAGATTGGAAGCTCCTGAGGATAAGATCACGCAAGTTGTCGATCATTGGTTTGATTGTATCATAGGAGGTTTTGTGACTGAATTCACAGTAAATACCTTAGTGAGTTACAGCGAGGTGGAGCGACGCTTTTTCAAAGGTCTGCGAGGTAAGTACTTGAAATATTTAAATACTTGGATTAAGATGTTATTGTGCAAAAAGTGGGTTATTCAGCTACCTTGATGTTCAGAGCTACACAAAGTGGAAAGACCTATAGGAATTAAGGAAGAAAGGGTCTTGAATATAGCCCACTGATTTCACCTCCTTTGAGTGATGAAGAGGGAGTAGTACAAGCTTCTCCGTGAAGTGTAATTCAATTGATAAAAAAAGGGTTCCCATGACTACCACCTCCACCTACTCCCCTTCGCCACTGTCACCTACGACTTCGACCACTCTAGGAACACGTCCACCACAGTTCAATATGGCAAATTCAGTGAAGCTGCCACTGTTTAAGGGCTTGGGAAATGAGGACCTAGACCAGTTCTGGTTCGTCATAAAAGTTTTAAGGGAAGAACAAGATGTCACAAATGATCACATGAATAAGGCAGCATTAGTTAGTGCTTTGCAAAACTGCGTGCTAACTTGGTACATCAAGTACTCTAACGATAACCCAAACATTGGGTTGGCAAAGATCTTGATTACACTGAATAAATAGTTTAGTAGGCCTAAATCTGAGGTGCAATTGATTGCATGGTTCAAGGAAATCATGATGTAACATGGTGAGACACCTTGGGAGTTGGATCAGAGATTGAAGTGTAAAATCCACGAAGCTAATATGAATTTAACAAACGGACAACACTGTGAATGGTTTGTGGCTTCTCTCTTGCCTCACCTAAGGGTTGTGCTATCACAACAAAAGATTACGACTCAGGCAGAGGCCTTGGAAATTGCAATAAAATTTCATGAAACTTTGATGCAAGATCCGAATTCGGGGGTTCAACAGATCCATGCATAGTTGCAAAATATTTTCCTCGAAATGCAAAATCTGAAGCAGGACAGAACAGTTCAGCTAGAGGCGCGAGAAGAGATATGATGCCTAAAATGTAAAGTTCAGGGGCATGACAAAGACCACTGCCCAGTCTTTGCGAACTATATTACAGGAGGAGGATCGATGCCTTTGAGACTAGAAGCCTAAGAAGGTTCAAGCTTGGGACCTACGTTATGGTGCCCTATATGTCAGGTAGCAAGGAAACATGCAACTCATAATTGTCATTTGCTACAGAAGTTTGTACAGACACTGCAACAACTGTTCTACAACATCTGTTGGTCGGTAGGGCATGATGAGTGCAATTGCCAAAGTTATGAATTGATGATGGATAGAACACCTACCTATAGAGTTCAAGAAGAAATGAAACCTCTTAACCAAGGGTGCTGGGATGGTACGGACAGGCTTTCAAGGGCATAGAAGAGGCTGAGGCAGAGGAGGACCTGGCAGAGGTCGGGGACAGGTAATTTGTTACAATTGTGGAGGACCAAGACACTATGCCCAGGAATGCAGTAACACAATGTGTTTGTCATGCAAATATTGTACTTAGTCTGATCATGAGACTAAGGATTGTCCTACACTGATAGCAAGGATACGCGATAAGGGGGTGCTACCTCCACAACTGACTCAGAACCTGCAGATGATGAGGGTTGAGCCTCGTGAAGAGGATCCAAATGTGAATATAGTGCTCCAAAGTGGAATTGCAGTGGGCGAGGATAAGGGGAAACAACCTAAAGAAAATGTGTGGGTTCACAAAGCTCCAAATAAGGAGGCTAAATTTGATTTGGAGCATGCATGCCAAATGTTCATGGAAGCAAATAAGAGCTTCATTGAGGCCTCTACCACAGGGAGACAGGACAAACCTGTTTAGGAGATGGACCCTTATATGCTTATGACCTTTCTAGGGACCTGCATGAAGCTACTGCATGATAGCAAGGTTGTGAAGGGGTTACAAGAGCTTCCAAATAGATGTGTCAAAAACACTCTCGGTGAACCACGCGTGGTACAAAAGATTGGTAAGCATAAAGCAAGGACAGGACGTGAGATGAGACTCACTGCAAAGATTGGAGAATATGAAATGGATTAGGTTATTCTAGATCTGGGGTCAAACGCGAACGTTTTTCCAAAGAAGACTTGGGAGAAAATGGGGAGACCCGCACTGCAGTGGTATCCAATTCAGTTAATGATGGAAAATCAGTAGAAGATCATCCCTATGGGATAGCTGCAAGGAGTAACTATATATATTGAAGGCACAAGAACATTGGTTGATTTTGAGGTAATAGAAATTGTGGGTGACAACAACCCCTACCCTACGCTCCTTAGCATTGATTGGGCTACTAACATGAATGAGGTAATCAACTTAAAGAACTGAAAGATGATATTTGAAAAGAAATCGCTTCACATAATAGTAGCCCTAGATCCTACAGAAGAATCATGCTATACTGAACTAGTCCGTGATTATGAAAGCAATGACGATTTGGACTGTGTATATAAGATAACAGCATAAGACCAAGATTGGGTGAATCTGACAATGGATGGATGAACTACACGAGATCGCGAGAGTTCCTACACCTCAGACTTGGACAAAGGATTAGAGCACTGGCAGAATTGGCTACATGAAGTGACTGCGCTGAGCTGTAACATGTTGACCTAGTCGCTACACTATGTGTCATTAGAGGTAAGAAATCTACCCACTTATGATGTCTTGCATGATGTGGATGTGTTTTTCAATGCATTTGAGAGGGAAGTACTAGAGAGGCAATGCTTCTAGGCTTTGGGTTGGGCACTACGCGCTACACTCACGAGATGGTGCAGTACATACAAGGGTAGTTTTGATGATTGCTGCAAGTATAGGAGGATGATGAGAACATGCTTTGGGAAGACGAAAGTATGAGTAATGAAAAAGTATGTCGGGAAGGATGATCAGTGTGAACACTTAGCCAAATGGGCTAAGGCTGATAGAGAGAAGCCCCAAAATGAATGGGTGCACTTGTTTTGTCATACCCTTGATGTCATCCCGATGAATTGGTACTTGGAGACAGAGCTTTGCCATGGCATAGGAGAATTGGATATTCTGTGTGAAGGGTTCATAATGATGTTTAGATTCGAAGGCAGGTTGACTCTATTGACGAAGCACTACAAGAAGTTAAAGAAATGATCTTAGGGATACTACAGAATCCTTTAGATCTGATTCAACCTGATTGGACTGCTCAACTGAGCCACATGATGGAGTGCTATAACATGACTATTGAAGAAGAAGATGAGGACCCACAAGAGATTAATATCCCTAAAATCTAGGGTCACTGCAAGGTTGAGGGACTACAAATTGAGAATCCTGATATAACGACGCTGCTGAAAACTAAACAGATGAATATTGGCATGGTGGCAGAGCCCAAATTCATAAAGATTGGAGATTACTAGGATGACATGACGGTAGATAAGGTCACCGAATTGCTTCGTAAATACCAAGATTTGTTCCCTACCAAGTTTGTAGAGTTAAAGGGGATAAAAAGAGACATAGGCATTATGAAGATCATGTTAAAACCCGATGCAAAGTTAGTTAGGCAAAGACCTTACCGTCTCAATCTGAAGTATAAGGAGAAGGTTCGCTTAGAGTTAGATAAGATTCTTGTGGCATGCAGCATTGAGCCTGTAAAAGAATCTGAGAGCCCAATGGTGGTACAATAAAAGAAGTAGAAGGATGAAATAAGGATATGCGTAGATCTCAGGAAGTTGAATGAGGCTTGTGTACATGATCATTTCTTGACTTCATTCACTGATGAGGTATTGGATAATGTAGGTGGCCAGGAAGCATATTCCTTCACTGATCGGTTCTCTGGGTGCCATTAGATAAAAATCGTGCTTGAAGATAGAAGCAAGGTGACCTTTGCGACTGAATGTGGATGTTTTTAATACACCATAATGCCTTTCGGATTAAAGAATGTGCCTATGATTGTTTCACACATAGTCATTGATGCATTCAAAGACTTCATTCATAAGTTTCTAGAGGTGTACTTTGATGACTGGACTGTGTTTGGGTTGGTAAAATGCCATGTGGCAAGCTTGCAATTAATGCTAGATACTTTTAAAAGGTACCAAATTGCACTCAATCTGAAGAAATGTTTGTTTTGTGTCCCTTTCAAGACTCTCCTGGGTCATGGGGTATGAAGACAGGGATTGATGGTAGATCCCATGAAGATTGTTGTAATAATTAATCTGGAGGCATCAAGGAGTGTGAAATAGCTGCGCACAACCTTGGGACATACTGGGTACTACAGGAAGTTAACAAGGGCTATTCCCAGATCACTATTCATATGGAGAAGTTGTTGAAAAAGGATGTCATGTTCTATTGGAATGAGGACTAGCAGAAAAGCTTGGATGTGCTGAAAGGAAAAATGGTCACCACGCTAATTTTAGTCTTCTTTGGTTGGAAGAAAGAGTTTCATGTACATGTAGACGTGTCATGTATAGCACTGGGAGCAGTACTGACCTAGACTAGCGAAGCAGAATTGGACCATCCTATAGCATTCACAAGCAGGAGGTTATCCAAGGCTGAGAAGAACTATTCAACCATCGAGCATGAAGGACTAGCCATGGTATATGCATTCCAGAAGATTAGACACTATTTGCTAGCTAGACATTTTAGGATGTATACAGATCATTCTACATTGAAATACCTGGTCAATAAGTTTGTGGGGGGGGGGGAGAATATGAAGGTGGTTGTTATTGTTCCCGGAGTATGATTTTGAAGTTATTATGAAGCCTGGTTGACTAAACATGAGACCAGAAAATTTGTCACGCATCGAAATGGGAGAAGAGACAAAAAATTTGGAGGAAGGATTGCGTCATGCATAGCTCTTTGTAGTACGCATTACGGATGGTAACTTTGAAGACATCATACACTTCCTAGCAACAGGAAATTCCCCAAAAGGCTACACTACCCAGCAGAAAAAGGAGTTAGTGGTGCGAGCGACAGACTTTTCTATCATTGCCAAACATCTATGTAAAATGGGATCTGATGAAGTATTATGACGATATGTACCAGAGTTTTAAAGAAGCAGTATCCTTGTAGATGCTCATGGGGGTGCCAGAGGAGGTCATTATACAGGAAGGGTGACCACGCAGAAGATTCTACGCACAGGGTTGTGGTGGCCAACCCTCCATCAAGATTCAAAAGCCTACTACAGGGCCTGCGATGTGTGTGAAAGGACTAGTAGGCCATCGTGGAGAGATGAACTGCCTTTGAACCCACAGATGACATTACAACCTTTCGATAAATGGGTGATAGGTTTTTTGGGAACCATTCAGTCTCAAGGAAAGAAGACAAGCACACGATATGTTATCACCACAACTGAGTATTTGACTCGATGGGTGGAGGCATAGCTTGTAAAGGACTACACAGGTGTGACCGCTGCAAAGTTTCTCTTTGAGTATGTACTAATGCGATTTGGGTGTCTAAAGATTCTAATGAGTGATCGCGGTACACACTTTCTGAATGAAACAATCACTGCGCTGACAAAGGAATTTCAGGTATATCACCAGAAAAGCACAACTTATCACCCATAGGCTAATGGGATGGTGAAAGAATTCAATAAGGTATTGGAGAATGCACTGACCAAAGTTTGCAATGCTCAACGAAATGATTGGGACCTGCACATACGACATTCAAAAAGTTGACTAGATGGACACCCTTTAGGCTTGTATATGGCATTGAAGCAATGATGCGAATGGAATACATTGTGCCTAGTCTATGCATAGCGGCACTCATGGGTATGATGGATCACGAAGCCCTGAAAGAGAGGCTCATGTAGGTTGTTGAGCTTGAGGAAGAAATGTTTTTGGTTGGATTTCACCAACAGGTCCAAAAGCAGCGCAAAAAAGCATGGCATGATCGGCACATTAAACTATGTACCTTTAAGGTAAATGATCTAGTTTTTTTATATGACAACAAGTTTGATAAATTTCCAAGGAAATTTAGAATGCACTATCTAGGGACCTATGTCACTAAGGAGATTACCAACGGTGAAGTAGTTCAGTTGGTTAAATTGAATGAAGAGCATAGTATTAGCACTCTAGGTAGCTGAAGGGAGGTGTGGGACTATAAACTACACTGTCAGGTTAGGAAACTGGATTATTGAGGGATTGCGGGGAACAAGGAGATGTCATCGGGTTCATAAGAGCACGGAGAGAGCTACACTACTTGGGGAAAAATGGCACAAGATAGCCAGAAAGTGACCGTTAAAGTCACTGTTCATGATTTGATGGTGATAATGCGGTCAAATGGAGTGGGAGGCAGCATTTAAGATGAAATTTATGGGTAATATCCTTGAAAATCTATCACCAAACTGGCATTAATGAATTGAATTTGGGGGGACTGGTCAGATTTCAATTCAAAACGACATATAAATTACATGTGTCTACCCAACGAAAAGCACTTGGCAAGTTAAGAATTGAGTTGTTGAGCTCCCAAATGTGCATGAACCGCACATTTTTTGAAGAATTGCTTTACTGCCGAGCATTTGATCGATTTCCAGAGTCCAAACGCAATTCCATTTGTGACATTATCCTAGGATCAAAAGCTATGGATGTTGAAGCAGTGATAGACGAGGGGGTTGTGTCAGAGGTTGTTATTGAGGTAGAAGGAGATGCTACGGAAGTTGGAGAGGTACTAGCTGAAGTCCCCAAGTGAAGTTGGAGAGGTACTAGCTGAAGTCCCCAAGTGAAGTTGGAGAGGTACTAGGTGAAGTCCCCTAGACTGAAGCCTACCCTGACCAAGGAGAATGCGAAGGATAAGAAGGCATGCAGGCTGCAACACTGGTGCACGCGTCGCTTAGAAGAAACCCATAGAAGGACAAGCCCACCACAAAGGAAAAGGGAAAAACTATTAACTTGGAGCTGGAGGAGGAAGAGATTGATGACATCCCGATGGATGATGAAGATATGGGGGTGGAAGTGCAGGATGTTGAAGTCGAGGGTTCTGACCCTATTACTAAGTTACCTGAATACATCCCTTCGCACAAAGGCAAGATGAAGGTGCCAAAGGATATTGACGAAAGAAAGGTCACCTTGCACATAACTCTGTTTTCGAACGAGATTGCCTTTGAAGGACCACACTTGGGGCGGGTTTCGGTGTTGAAATTGGAAGACCATGACTTAGTTGACACTAAGAAGTTCCCCCACTTGGTGATAGAATGGCTAATGCACCATGTTGTTCATACAACCACCGGGATGACTGCATCAGAACCATAGAAGTGGCTCAAGGGTGTAGACAAGGCAGGTTTGCTCAACCTGCTATGGGTGTTGCACTACAATCACACACCCATTACAATATTGGTCATCGAGCAGCTGCTATGCTTGGTGCATGATGGGTGTCTGTGGCTAGAGGAGTCGATACCCATCACCAATAGGTTGATCCATAAGATCACATGATTGCCTTATATAGGGGAAAATATGGCCATGATGTTTAGCAAAAAAGGTGGCAAGCATGCCTTGGTGGAGGCCATTAAGGAGAAATTCAAGCTCATGAAGAAGCCACGACGCTATGCCATCTCGAGTATCTGCAATCATGTAGTCAAGGTGGCAACGCATATTTTGGCAAGAAAAGCTATGTGAAAGTGTTGCACAGATGAAGTGTTGACACTTGTTGTCGCTCTAAAGGTCAAATGTGCAGAACGAGTTCAGTTTAATTTGGCACGCTATCTCTATGGTGAGTTCCTTGCGAACTTCTACAAGGCACGGGAGCTTAGCAAGACCTTCCACTATGTGTGGCTCTTGTTGTCCATTGTGCTGGTATCTTAGGAGCTGCCTGAAGGCAATAAATTCCCTTCGGTCGCGCTAGACTTGCTAGAAGCAGTGACGTATGCTTCATTGTGGGTGACCAAGGATGCTCAGCACATTAAGGATAGCGAGGCACAAGAGCTCAGAAAGACCTTCCACTATGTGTTTCTTTTGCTATCGATTGTGCTGGTAGCTTGGGAGCTGCTTGAAGACAGTCAATTCCCCTTGGTCATGCTAGACCTGTGAGAAGCAGTGAAGTATGCTTCGTTCTGGGAGACCAAGGATGATTAGCACATCAAGGATAGCAAGACCTTCTGGATCTTAATGGAAATGAATAGAATCATGGCTATCAACTGCAAGCCACAATTGTCACCTACTATGTTTACCAAACTGTAGGAGTACGTGGAGTTCAAGGCAGACTTTCAGCGTATCGATTAGGGCATGGAAGGACCCTGAGTAGAAGTGGTATGAATTGCCTCACTTGGAAACTAACGATGGGATTGATTCCATTCTTTATCGCTGGCTAGTAGAGTGGCGTACTACCTCAGACTTGGTGGTGGGATCGAGCAAGTCCACCGCACAACACAAAAGGAGGAGGCCAAGCTCAAGATGGTACAGTTGACCGAGAGGAGGATGAAGGAGGTTGAGGCCAAGGCCCATGCAGAGCACGATGTCACACATCAGGCGAAAGGATAGACAGGCATAGCAGAGCATGGCTCTGACAAATGTGTGAGGTCACCCTCACTTGAAACAGAGGAAAAAATAGATGAGTAGACATAGTAGCACAGAGTGGACCCGTAGATAGCATCTTACCATATCAAGCATCCAAGAGGATAGGAAAAAGTTGACTCACGAAAGAAATCCAAGCCGAGTAAGACATCACTGGACCCAATCACCCTAACAGAGGGAGATTTCAATGAAATTGGAGATACGATGCGGGATGTTACGAAAAAGGTACTACAATAGTTCGAGCAGCAACAATAAAAAGTATTGGGGGCCATCCAGATAGGTCTGCATGAGTTGCAGATCCATGCATCATAGGCTGGTGCGGTGTCCACAAGCCTCACCATTGGTACTTCAAAAGCCATCGGGATGCTGCATGAAAGGGACTCCCAAGCAATAGTGTTACCGGAGTGAGCATTGACCACAGAGATCAAAGCTGACAAGCCCACTGTCAGCGTCCTCAAGGGAGTAGGGCTAAACCTGGCAGTGCTTCCTAGCGAGGCGCTCCACCTACTGCAGGATGGGGAGATCCCAGTGATGAAAGCACATGAAAATTGTGCTTTGTAGGTTATCATTGAACAGTAGATCAATAATGTGCAACTGGCCCTATAGTGAGACTATTGCATCGCTAACATGAATGATGTAACCGACCAAAACAAGTGCATAGTTGTGGTCATGGAGGAAGCATGTTGAATGGTCCTGAAGTTGGCCATTCTTGAGGGAGAACTGGTAAAGGTGCACATTTGCAAATTGGCTATAGGGCTGCATGACACTCACACAAAGTTGGCTAAGGTTTAGCTGGAGATGAACCTTCAGATTGCAGAGTTGCATTTGAAGGCCCAGCCTTCAACTTCACCGAAGTAAGGGAAAAACACACAACCATTGTCACAGAGGTGATAGTAGCAGTAGATAGTGCAGTAGCTAACTACACAAGGCTATTTGAAAAATCATTCAAGGTCCTGATTAGTCTGCAAGAAGATCCTAATGTACACAGGCTAGAGATAGAGGCGCAAGAACTACAACAGTGCTATGACGAGGTAAACATAATAGCACACACTGTCGCTCTCACACAGAGACTTGTGAAGTTGTAGGAGGCCAAACACTAAAGGAACAAGTAGATGCAGCTTAGCACAAATAGGTAGTGCTGAAGGCACGCTTGAAGCCTTGTTTGGACGAGGCCTATTTAGTCATGGCCTCCATTGAAGGAAAATTTGCTAGTCTACAGGTGACTCAGCAAAAGTGTCAGGATGATAGTTCAGGACCAATAATTGAGAAATTTGTCAAAGAAGTGAAGCAGGCGGCTGTGCAGTGCACCGTCGAGGTGTCAGTCATAGAGGTCGAGCTGGGAGGTCTTCACGCTAAGATCTCTGTGCCTATAGAGTGACTCAAGGGTGAGTCACCATGTTTGTGTTGGGGGCCTGTTGGGATCGGGTTCCCCCAAGAGTAGTTTTGGGGCTAAAATCCAATGTTTTGGGACAATTTTGTAATAAAGTTGTAAAGTATCTACATTTTGTGGTTGCGAAGTGTGAAGGTGTCAAGAGTCATAAGGGATTGTCCGTCCTTATTTTGTAAAGTGTCAAGTCAGTTATAAAGACCTACCCATGGTCCACATACCATGGGATTGTATAAACAGGAGCTAAGTAAGTAAGCTCTAAGTAGCTAGAGGAAAAAGAGCGAAGAGAAAGTAGTGAAGTAGAGTGGAGAAGTCTAATTGTTCTCGGGTCTTAGTGTAGGTAGAGGCTCTATAGCTAAGTGTATAGAGGCATAGGGTAGAAGTCCACAGGTGAGTGCACGGACCCCTGCAGCTGTGTGCGTAGGGTGGATAGAGTCTTTACTAAACTGGAAGATATCAATAAAGAGATGTATTATGTAATTACTGTGTATTTAGTCTATGTTAATGCATCTGATTATATTGCAATCTGGGTTAATTTTACAATGTTTATTTGATGCGCGAATATATGTGATTATATATGTTAATTGAGCGCAAGTAAGATTATTAGTTTATGTGATAGTAACTGTAATTGATTGGTAGAATAAGTAAAACACTTACGATAGCTTGGGAACCTATACAATAGATCACCATAGCATCGTGAAAGTACCTAAAATGCTGGTTAGGGCTGCGTGAAGGTCAATCATAGACCTTCATAGAGGTACTGAAGGGTGGAATAGAGGGTAGATTCATAAGCCTTGAGGCTTAGCGACTTGCACGAAGGCAGGAGAAGGGGGTATAAATTGACATCTTGACCATTTTAGGGTGCAAAAACTTGGTTCCAACATCCCCGCATACTTCTTCGGGTGAGACATTGGTCCACGCTGAGTGGGCTAATGCTAAAAGGGCAAGTAGTGTAGGGATTTGTTTGGCTGACTAACGTTGAACCTAGGTTAGGGACCACAAAGCCAACATTCCACAATCATGGTTCCACCGTCTCTTAAGTTCTATGGTCCCAACCAACAATTTTTCCATGAATTCATAGGAACTTTAACTTTTACCTCATTCCTATGTTGTATCTTTTGTTTGGACTAATCAAAGCATTGACATGTGATCGTTGACTTGGGATTACCTGCAGGCTTGGGTGGTTGGCAGAACTCGATAATTTATCTACTCCATTGTACTCCACCCAAATGTATGACTCTGTGGTGTCAATCTTTCCATCGTGCTTGTGGGGATTCATCCCTACATGATTCAATCTTGGTGCTTTTACTCCCTAGTCGAGACTGTTAACTAATAGCACAATGGTTTTCTCTCTTTTCTCTTTATGTTAGATGTTGAGGTTGGGTGTGAAATCAAAACCACACACACAAATCAATTTGATTTAACTCAAAGACACCTACCCATTTTCATAAGGCATTAATTCATATTCATATACAAAATTGAAAACAAGGAAATAATTGGACAAACTCAATTTCTATTGAGTTCAATAAGATATGATTATAGAGGGATATTACAACCTCTTCCCTACAGGCTCGCATACTCCTTTTAGGGTTGCCACTTACCCTCTAAGCTATGATTTTGAGTTATTTTTGTTATGATCTCCACAAAAATATTTACCTAGCTCTGACTATATAAATATGTATATATTCCTATTGGGATAGAAAATATCCTAACATAATGAATCGAAGTTGGACATCTATCCCAAACTACTAACACCTAAACTTGACACTTTTCAAATTTAGAAAGGCCCACTTGGCTATAATACTAGCTCACTAAGAAAAACTAACAACTTAATCGTTCCATACTCTTGTAGATTCTAGAGACATGGAATTATATAAAAATCCAACTATTTTTAATTTATACAAATTACATTTGAGGGAAATTTATTTCCCTTTAAAAATTTTCATGACCCCTTTGGGGTCTAGACAACATTGCGTTTCCTAGGGTTGATATTCATACATCACTTCTCTAGTTTTTTTTACTATTTTACCTGGCTACATGTTCCCCTCCCCATTCTTAGCCCTCATCACCTATGGTTACTCATCCTCCTATTTCATATTGTTTCATATTCTCTACCTCCATCAAAAAAATTGTTACACCATGAGCTTCTCTCTATAGAGGAAATCACCCTAGGAATTATTCTCCTTGTAACCTATAATTCCACCACTCCTCTAGCATCCTCCTGTAGCCAAACTACCTAATTTTCCCTTAGCACAAGGATGTAATTTTGGGTCCTGAAAACACCATACTATAGAAATGATCTGAGGCTCAACGAGGGATATCATATTACACTACAAGGAAAACACCTTCTAGCGAAGGCTATAATGGAGGTTTTATTGTTATAAAATTAGCAAAAATTATAAATAAATAAAAAATCCGCTAAAACATCCGTGTTGGATGTGGTTTTTACCTATTTTTTGCACATTCTTTCTCCTGTTTTGACCTTTCTATCCTCCAGGCTTGTGCCCTTATATGACCAAACTCCTTGTTTTCTTACCTTTTTAATCCATTTTACTGTCATGTTACTTTGGTATATTTTACCAAATAATACGAGGCTTTATTCCTTTTTGTGACTAACTGGGAGAGCATCGAAAATTACTTTGGGAAGTTCATCTTTTTAGGTGTTGACTTGTGAGAATGAAGCTATGAAGCAGATATGCATCAAGGATTAATTGTGGGAAAGGGTATAACAGTTTGCTATTACACCTCGAGTGTTGTTACAGGTTGCTGTTACACACTTGTTGCTGTTACAGATTGTTGTTGTGACAGATTGTTGTTGCACATTGGATGCTATTACAGATTGTTGTCACACATTGGATGTTGTTACACGTCATGCTAATAAACCATCACACCAACAGTATTGTCATCAATTATGCCGCATCATCCCGAATCACCATTTGCTCAGTGTTGTTGCACCGAAGCTAGAAATGTGGGTAGTATTCCACATAACAGTTGGCGGCAATAGGGATTGTTTATTTTTGAAGCAACAAGACTCCAAGAGTTGAAACTGATGTATATTTATATAGCAATAAATTGTAACTTATTTATTTTTGATCAACATGAGAATCGAGACATTCTCATGACTGATATGTTTCTAATTTTCAGGTTGTAATAGTTATAAAAGACTCAACCTTTTATGTATCAAGAGACAACATATAGAAGAGTACCTTTACTCTATTTTTGTAATTCTAAATTTATTTTAATATCAATTAGCATGGTGATGTTGTTACTGCTTTACAATTGATTCATTAATCATTTTCGTGTTCTTCCTCCTCCCTCCTAAAGAGGAAGGACCCTCTTCTTTGGTAGGGATTGCAGTGATATAGGTAGTGTACATTCTACTTTATTTCATTGATTTATGGTTTCTCCCTATTGCTGTACAAATCATGGATTATATTTGCTGCTATTTCTATTTACCTTATGTTGTTACACTGAGTTAATCAACATATTGGTAGTAACTAGTTGGAGTAGATGTTAGTTCATGTGTTGCACACCCTTACTTTAATAGCTCTGAGTTGTGATTTAATTATTTAGAGTGTTTTTTTATATCTACATGGATGGTTTTATTTCGCAATTTAGATCAACAACATCTTTTACAGATTTCTACATTTTTTTCTCCTTGGCTAGAGTGTATCAGCATAGAGAGTGCGAACTCCATTGAAACAAAAATACTTACCTTGGGTTGATAATTAATATTGCAGTCTGATTCAATTAAGGTTGATTAAAACAACACTACATTTTGGCATCATTGTCACGGATGGGAAGTTGATGATACTGTCAACTAAGTTGTTTTTTTGATATAGAGTGCTCCTAGTCCATAGTTGCTGGGTGGTAAGATGAGAGGTAAGAACCTGCCCATCACTCTAAGATACCTAGACGGGCTCACCATTGTGATTACTAGGAAATTTAGGAAATTTTGATGCTTTGCTAGTGTGTCTTCAACTCTTTAGTCATTGGGTGGTAACACGAGAGGTAAGAATCTGCGCATCGCTCTAACATGCCTGGGTGGGCTCACCACTGTCAAAGGCTGAGACACTTAAAGTGTGATTTAATACACATAGAGTCCATGTGTGCACTTGTAGGAGTTACAGAGCTAGTGAAATCACCCCAACTCTAATAAGTCATAGGAACAAAGGGTCGTAAAAAGGAAACGAAGGGTGAAGATTTTGGAAGGAAGACATTTATCCAAGAATTAATCTCCAAGGAGAAAAAAGAACAGTCTAGTTCTCAAAGGAATGAAAGGAAAACAGGGCCACAGAATGTTGTTACTCCCATAGCGAAAGTAGAAACTTCCAATCCCTCCATCTCAAGACTGTATCATTCTAAGGCTAGCACTCATACCCCCAAGATAAAGGATTTGATTTATGAGCAAGAAGGGGAAGTTAGTAGCCATAATTTGAGGACCAAGGGGTTAAGGGGAAATCGAGGGGGAACAACAAACATTTGAGACAGAAAAGAACTTGTTGATTTTCAATATCCGGATATGGGTAGTGTGGTGAAATAACCAGACCCAAGGGTATCTCAGGCACTAATCATGTTTGTAGGGCCATAAAAAACGTAGCTTGAAGAACGTCTGCTATAGAAAGGGTTAGAAGAATTAATCATGGGATACAACAATGATAACAAGGCTAAAACAGACACCACTACCACTACCTTTGTGTTCCCAATCAAGAATATTGGAGGTGAAGCTCCTATGAAAAATATTCCTCTATCATCCTTACCATCCTTCCAAGGGATGACTGTGGAAGATCTAGATACATTTATATTTGACTTTGATGTCCTATGTAGAATTTATGATTATACAGCAGATGCTCAGAAGTTAAAGCTATTTCCTGCTACCTTAAAAGGAGCAGCCTTGAGATGGTTCATGGTAATAGACCCCACTTCCATTTCAACATGGAATGATTTGAAGGAGATATTCTTATCAAAGTACTAGAAGTATTGTAGGGATAGGGACTTAAGGGAAGAGATATTTAGTGACACAAAAGGAGGAAGAAAGCTCGGAAGATTATGTGGAATGGTTCCACTACAATCTGTAGAGGTTAAAACACAACGATTTAGACCCAAAATTTTTTGAAGACTATATTCATTAGAGGAATGAAGGACGACTGCCTTGACACCATAAACTTATTAGAAAATGGGGATATATCACAAGAGCCATTCACTAAAATTGTAAAGCTCTACTTACGATGCTCTCGAGGATCATCTAAAGGAAGAAGTACAATTTGGGATGCCTCTATTCACATACAAAAATCTGCAGGCAAAGGAGTAGCTAGAGCGGAGATCGGAAATTTGTTAGAAAATTCCAATACTGATATCCTCAATACTCTCTCGACCCAAATAACAACAACACGAATAAAAAAGACACAAGAAAAAACTGATACACCCATAGCCATGTTTTGTTTGACTTGTTGGAAGAAATATCCTTACAGGGAATGCGAATTGGAAAGCATCAACCTGTGTAATATATGCGAGCTAGAGCATTCAACAGAGAAGTGTCAGGAGCTTCCTAGACTAAGGGCAGTACTCAAAGAATCAAGTGAAGAGGTGCAACCCTCTTACTTCGTCACACCAAGGAGAACATGACAACTACAACCTCCATGTATGTCTCATGACTTTTCCTCTTTCCATTCATGGAACAATGCATATAATAACCAAACAATACCCATGGCAATGTTCTTCTCCTCCTTCAAAACAGTTCCCTTCATCATGGAACCAATGGTCTCCATCTCCTCTTCTTCAGTATCCTCAATCCCATCCATACTTGTGGAACCAGAATTGGAGAGGAAATTCCCAGAATTCAACTCTGCCTGCACCACCCATGCAACAATAGCTACAGTTACCTCCTTTCCAAGCTACTTCTTCTCCACCACTTGTGCAACCCCAACTACCTGTGCAACCTAACCCAAACCCAAACAATAAAGAATCTCAGTGTATAGAGGCTCCTACAACCTTCTAGACCTACCTTATTACCTGCATGGAAATTAATGAAATGCAATTGTGATTGGGCATGGTAATTAACCCTAATCACTCCCCTATAACTATAGAGGAGGACTATGAACCATCGAAAGGAGAAGCCATAGGCTCTGCTGCACTTACAATAGCTGATATAGAGGACATTGTTACATCTATAAAAGTCGACCCACGAAGAACTGTTACATATGTAACAGCTAATTCAGGGAAGGATGATATATCTGCAACAACATATTCGACTGTTGTTATGCAGGAACCCCTGTTCCCTCAGAGACTAATCGAACCTAGTATGGCTTCATAGCCTAAATATGATTTTCTTAAGGAGTTGCAAAATTTGTATGTACGAATTCCTCTGCTGCAAGCCCTTGAATAAGTACCCATCTATGCCAAGGTAGTGAGAGATCTGTGCATCAAGGTCTACCTAAAGACCTTGCCACCATACATGTGATGGGAAAGTTATCTGAATTAACGTCTACTTAGGCTCTCCTTACTAAGTACAATGATCTAGGAAATGCTACTATCGTTGTCTACATTAATGACTAGCCCAAGGCCAATACATTGATTGATCTTTGGACAACAATTAATGTAATGACGAAAGATCTCCTTATTTTTTTCAGGCTACAGGGACTTAGACACACTCCTATTATGTTGGAATTGGTAGATAGGTCCCGTGTTAAACCCGAGCGGATGTTAGAATATATAGTGATTACGATAGCTTCCTGGGGATATTCGTCTGATTTCCTTATATCTAATTTGGGGGGGCATCCTTTTATCCTAGGGATACCTTGGCTAGCCATTGCAGACACTTTTATAGGCTGCAGGACGGGATCCATGGTGATCTCAGATGGCTAGGCAACACAAAACCTTAATATTTATCCCGCAAAACCAAATATGGATGTGTATAACCCTTGGTGGGATGAGTTTGAGCTTGAGTCAGATCATTTCCTGTCACTCCTCACTCTAGGAAAAGCCCAATATTTCAAAGATGAGATAGAAGATGATGTTATTAATGGTTTTATTAGTAATTCACTTCTTGTTTCTTCTGTTAAAAAAGTAAATGAGGAGGAAGAGGTGGAAGATATATATTTTGAAAAAATGAGAACCACTCCAAATATTTCTAGCAGTCCAATTGAGATTGAATCTTGAAATTTTTTGAATGTTAATCCCAATTTGATTGTTGAATAGAACCAATAGCTATTATAGTTGTTACAGAAGTATAAAAAGGCATTTACGTGGGATTATACGGATATGAAAGGGGTCCACCGTAACCTATGCACTCACCGTATTTAGTTGAAGGATGACTGCAAACTAATTAGACAACCACAATGTCGTATGAACCCTGAACAAAAGGAAGTGGTGAAAGAAGAACTACAAAAACTCCTAAGTGATAATTTTATTTCTCCAATATCTGACAGCTAGTGGGTGTCACCGCTTGTCATCGATCCTAAAAAGAATGGAAAGTGGAGAGTCTGTGTTGATTATAGAGAACTCAACAAGGCCACTGAAAAGGACAATTTTCCATTACCATTTCTATATCAGGTCCTTGATACTCTCTCTAGGAAGAAATTCTTTTCATTTTTGATGCATTTAGTTGCTAGAATCAGATACAGATTGCCCCGAAAGACCAGGATAAAATGACCTTTACTTGTCGTTGGGGAACCTACACATATGGAGTGCTACCTTTTGGGCTCTGTAATGTGCCAAAAACCTTTCAAAGGGTAATACTGGGAATTTTTTCTACTTATTGAATGAATGTCTTGAAATCTTCATGGACGATTTCACAACTTATGGGGATTCTTTTGAAACAACATTATTCAATCTGGAAAAAGTGCTAGAGCAATGTGTACAGACTAATGTTGCCTTGAGCACTCAGAAATGTTACATGATGATGACTGAAGGGATCGTGCTTGAACATTACATTTCTGTTGATGAAATCAAGGTAGACCCTACAGAAATAGAGGTAATTCTAAAAATTCCAACCCCCAAAATGCAGAAAGAGGTACGTAGTTTCTTAGGGCATGCAGGGTATTAAAAAAGATTTATAGAAAATATTTCAAGAATTGCATCGCCATTATTTTCCTTTCTCATGAAGGAGTTGATTTATTGTGGATAGGGAAGTGTAAGTAGGCCTTCTTAAAGCTGAAATGTTGTGTATCAGCAGCTCCAGTCTTGCGAGGACCTAATTTGGAACTATCTTTTCACATAGCTATTGATGCATCGAATATTGTTGCAAGTGTTGTTTTGGACCAATTGGAGGATAAGAAACCTTATGCTATTTACTACATAAGTAAAAAATCTAACTCCAGTTGAGCTCAACTACATAGTGACCGAGAAGGAGTTCTTAGTAGTCGTGCATGCCATCGATAAATTATAGTGTTACATCACTGGGTATCAAGTATTTGTACACACTGACCATTCTTCCATTCGTTTTTTAATGAATAAGTCAATTACAAATGGTAGGATTACATGCTGGTTATTGCTGTTACAAGAATTTGATATCACTCTTGTAGATAAGCCTGGAAAAGATAATGTAGTAGCTGACTTTATTTCTAGGCTAACTATTGATGACAGCTGCACTCCTACTAAAGATTCTTTCCCTGATGAATATCTTTTTGCTATTTCTACTTACTCACCTTGGTATCAAATATAGCCAATTATCTTGTTGCAGGGAAGTTTCCCCAGTATTTGTCCTCCAAAGAGAAAAAGAAAATCATACAAAAAAGTGCTACATATACCTGGTTAGATGGGAACCTCTACTACACTGGACTCGATTTCTAGATCAGACGCTGTGTTAGAGAGGACAAGGTCTTTGATATTCTCAAAGCCTACCATGAGGAACCTTGCAGAAGACACTTCATAGACAAATGGACAAGATACGAAGTCTTTTCAACAGGGTACTACTGGCTGGCAATATTCCAGGATGCCAAGAAGGTTGTGAAGGGATGTGATAGTTGTTAAAGGATGGGCCAAACAGTGTAATCATATGAGATGCTATTACAACCCTAGATCATCATAGAACCTTTTAAGAAGTGGGCTCTAGATTTTGTGGGAATAATCAATCCTTCATCCAGACAGAGATCCTACATCTTGGTCTATACTGACTATGTCACAAAATGGGTTGAGGCAAAGGCACTAAATAGAGTCACAGGGTAAGTTATCTCAAACATTATGTTTGAAGACATCTTTGTTTGGTTTGGCATACATAGAGAGATAGTCAAAAATGGAGGGCCACAGTTCACATCTCATAATATCTTGGAGTTGGTCAAGAAATATAAAATCCATCACAGAATCACAATGCCTTATCAGCCACAAGAAAATGACCAAGTAGAAAGCACTAACAAAGTCATTAAGGGGATCCTTACTAAGACTGCAGCCAGTCATCAAAGAAATTGGGCTAACAAACTTTTAGAAGTGTTATGGGCATACAGGACTACATGGAGGAACACCATTGGATTCTCACGATATGAACTTGTGTATGGCAAGAACCCTTATTCCCCATTGAATTTGAAAATTGGAGGTCAATTTGGATATGGATACAACACAAAGGTAGAGATTGAACCAGCTCAATGAATTGGAGGAAAAATGGTTGGTTGCTATCTAGCAAACAAATATTATCTAGCAGCAAAGAGATAAGTGGCATGACATATTTATAAAGAAGAAGAAGTTCCAAAAAGGAGATTGGGCTCTCTTATATGACTCAAGGTTTAAAGACTTCAAGGGTAAGCTCTACACCAGATGGCTAGGTCCTTATGAGGTAGATGCAATCTTTGACAATGGGACTGTAAATTTGGTGACGATTGATAGTGCGAGGACACCCTTACTTGCAAATGGGCACCGTCTTTGGTTATATTAGAAACCTAACTCAAAGGATTCATTTGTCAACATTGTCACAAATTCAGATCTACAAGTTATGAGAACAGGGGAAAGTCCCCTTGTGTTGCAAAAATTTTAATTTTTTCAATAAGTGTAACAGACGAAAACCACTTAGTGGTGGCTGTTACACTTTCAAACATCCAAAAAAACAAAAAATGTAATAATAATAATAATCTCGTTGTGGAAACCTTTCTCAGGCATAGACAGACACTTTTGTAGTAGTTGAAAACCACATGGTGGCGGTTGTTACACCCTTTGTAACAATATTTATTATTCCAAAGTATATCATGCGATAAGTTTTGTTACATGATATTTTCTTCTTTATCTTTTTGTAGAAATTAAATTAATATATATCAGTTGTCTTGGTTGTTACATTTGTAACAGCTGACGACTTTTCAGGAATAAAACGAGATATCTTATTGTAATAAATGGCAAGAACATCATCGTGATCCTTGTCATCAAAATTCCTTTCACACGTCTCGTTGCCCAAGTATGATTCGATGTTGCACCACCCATTACTTAGCCCCACGTCACCCACGTATGTCATGAAAAAGGTAATATTGAATTCATTTTATTTTGTAATTATGGCAACTTAACATGACTATTGATGGCCAAGGACGACTGTCATAATTAAGATGGGGGGGAGCAAATCATATTGCAACATGACCATCGCATGATTTGTAATTATTTTAAAAATCCAGCAATTAAGGCGTGTGACCCAATAATTATTGTTACTTAATGCAGAATCATACCAGAAAGGGTAAGTGCATGATTGATGAGACCTCGCCATGACTCACCATTAAGGAAAAATTCATTGTGCAGTATGAACCATGCGTGCCAAATCCTAATCCAAAATCTTCACTTGCGCCACCCTGCGATCCTACCATTTACCCCTACTAGAAGCGTTGAATCCCCATTCAGAGTGTTGAGATAAGAGGAAGAGAGTAGTACAGGCTGAAACTGCTAGAGTGTGCGTCGAAGTGAAGCATAAGCAGGTGAAACAACACTAAATTGCATAAGCAATGGGAAGAGTAGCAATACAACATGAGCCATGGTCTATAGAAGCCCTGGAAGATTTCCCTGAAGCATGCCAGGTTTCCAAATGTGCAGGCTGGTTTGAATTCTTCTAGAGATTGGAAGGATCAAACAGTGGTATAGCCATGGAATTTGCAAAGAATCTGGAGAGAAACTAGATGAAAGTTAGAGGGTTGAAATTGGAGGTAACGAGAGAAGTTATTGACAGAGTAACAAGATTTCCAGCAGAAGGGAAGAGATGGTTTACTAGGAAGCTTAATGACCCGTCACTGAGAGGGGATTGTCTCTAGGAAAGTGAGTCGCTAGATAAGAAAGGCAGGGGAATTGATAGACTGTTACTCCCTCGGCCATGGGCGGATGCTTTTCTCTTCCTCATTAAATACATTACTTGTGAGGGAAGGGAAAAAATTGTGTTTAATTATCATTTTCCATTTCTGAACCATCTCTAGCATTAACAGGTGATCAACCTTCCTTATTTCTTGTTGGGCAAAATTAGGCACATGGTGGCGGTTGTGAAAATGGCTGCACATCCAAAAACATGTGTTACTAACAATGGCCTTATTAAACTCATTGTGTTGAATGCCTTGATCTGACAAAGTAAGAATTGGGAAGATTTCATGTGGAAAAGGCCCAAGATCACTCGTAGAAGGAAAATAGAGATGGTTGGGGAAACTCCAGAGGTGACAAAGGAGCAACCCTAGTCCTCGACAGTGAGGGTCAGCAAGAAGTCTGTTGATAAAATGATTGGCGATAGAAGGCTGAAGTAGATAATAAGGGTTAGTGGGCACCCAGAGTCCCCATCCATGTGTTGAAAGAACAAAGAAGCAATCGAGCGGAAGGATGAGGAGAAAGCTCAGCTAGAAAAAACTCCTTCACCTAGTAAGAGCGAAACCTAATCTTTGCTATCGAAAATTGAAATTTTAGAAAAATAAATGAAAGAATTGAGGGAACATCTAGTAGTAGGAAAGTTAGAGCAAAGATCCCCAGAGCTAGATACTTTGGCAGAGACCATGGATAGGGCCAGAAGGGGAGAAATATCAGTCACTCTATGTGTAGCTTGTGCTGAGAAGTTGGTGGAAGCAGGATTCAATGTATGTGCAATAGAAACTACCTCAAGGGGGACTCAAACTGAAATTTGGCAAGTTGTTACACCAAAGCCTATTAAGGATGTTACTGCTACACAAGAACCAACAACCGAGACAACACAATCCACAGAGAGTGATCAAGCAATGGATACACAGGAACCCTTTGCTGACATTGTTGTTTCATCAGAACCAACAGTGGAGGGGGAAATCAACCAAGAAGAGGAAGAGAAAGATAATATCCATCAGTCGGCAGTCAATGTTATTGTTACAAAAGAACAAACAACAGAGATCAAAGCTGGTCTGGAGGAAATCAATGAATAGAAGCCTATGGATATCACTATTGCCACACAAGAACCAACAGTGAAAATGGAAGCTAACGAGGAAGGTAACGAAATTGTGGTAAAACCCACTAAAGAAGTTGTTGTTACACAAGAACCAACAGCCGAGGTGGGACAATTTTGCCCTTAGGAGGCTGCTTTACCCTCAGTTGGTAGTGCATGTGGAATAACACAGGGTCCTAATGAAGGATGGCATTCTAATAAATTGTTGTTATTGGCAGAGCTCCAAAGTGGAAGAAGTCGGAACTCTCTCTATAGGAGGGAGTGATTCCACTTAGGATGCATAAAATAATATGGATTCCCTGAGAGGAAAATGGCTAAAAGAAGAATGGGAAAGAGAAGAGGAGTCATAGAGGCATAAAGAAATTATGAAGAAAAAGGATGAACCACTGTATCAGCTACATCAGGAGGTCTCTGACCTGGCGTTTGATAACACAAAACTCCATGGACTTGCTCTAAACCTTCTAGCATGCAGGTGGTCATCCCAGTCATACCCTATGTTCCTGTGGGAACGTTACTACTTCTTTTAGTTAAGGGCAGCTTATGAGAACAGGTTCTATATGGGTTATTTAACCCACACCTTTTTGGAAATTTTTCGTTCCTGTGATTTTGATGATCAGAATTTGCTATGCAAGCTATTCTTGCACAATATGAGGTGTGAACATGTGAGCACGAGGATGGTGGTGAGTGTCCTTTCTTTGATGGGAGACTTACAATTGCAGGAATTCCTCTCATTTATGAGGAATCAGATTGAGTGGAAACTGGCCAAGAAAACAACAGAGACCAATAAGGAAAATACAACATTGTGGGTTAGTCCAGAACTAGGAATGGCTTATGAACTTTGGCGAGAGTTCAGGTAGTTCCTGAGCAATTTGGAAATCGAAGATCAATCGGCCACTTACAGAAGAAGAATCATGAGGATCTACCTCAACTTTTTTGCAAATATGAAGATCCAAGCGCTAGCCAGATGTCTCAAGTGCACTCAGACCTATAGTGCAGAGTTGCAAGAAGGGGACCCCTTTGAGTACAAGAACTTTGTGGCTGCTATTACATGGGTTTCAGAATATGCTAAGATGGGGCATTTTGGATTGGCATCAAGTTCAAATCCCCTTTGATATGATTTCCATTGGAGGAGTATCAACCTGATTATTGGTTATGTGATTACGAAGAGGAATCTTGGCCACATGAGTTAATTACCAATCAAGGATTTCGAGCTTTGGGTGATGATACTGCTGGTGCCTACAATTTCACAGATTTCCACTGGGAGCATAGTAAAAGGAACTAAGATTTTACATGGGGACATGCAGTTGCTTCAGTTGGGGGAGATGTTGGGCGTGATTTTTTACCTATTTTCTGCACATTATTTCCCTATTTTGACCTTTCTATCCTCTAGGCCTGTGCCCTTATATGACCAAACTCCCTATTTTCTTATCTTTTTAATCCATTTTACTATCATGTTACTTTGTTATATTTTACCGAATAATACAAGGCTTTGTTATTTTTTGTGGATAACTAGGAGAGCATTGAAGAAGTATTTTGGGAAGTTCATCTTTTTAGGTGTTGGCTTGTGAGAACGAAGCTATGAAGCAAACAGGTAGCAAGGATTAACTGCAAGAAAGGGTAGAACGGTTCATTGTTACACCTCGAGTGCTATTATAGGTTGCTACTACACACTTGCCATTGTTACAGATTGTTGTTACACATTGGATGTTGTTACAAATTGCTGTTACAGGTTGGATGCTATTACACCTCCCGTTGATCCGCCGTCACATCAACAGTGTCATCGTCAATTATGCCGCATCATCTTGAATCACCATTTTCTCAATGTTGTTGCATCGAAGCTGGAAATGTGGGTACTATTCCACATAACAGTTGTCGGTAGTAGGGATTGTTTATTTTTTAAGCAACAAAACTCCATCAGTTGTAGCTGATGTATATTTATTTAGCAATAGGTTGTAACTTCTTTATTTTTTATTAGCATGAGAATCAGAATATTCTTATGACTGATCTGTTTCTAATTTTCGAGTTGTAATAGTTATAAAAGACTCGACTTTTCATGTATGAAGAGACAACATATAGACGTGTACCATTACTCTGTTTCTGTAATTCTAAATTTATTTTAATAACAGTTAGCATGGTGATGTTGTTACTGCTTTCCAACTGATTCGTTAATCATTTCGTGTTCTTCTTGTGCGCTGCTAAGGAGGAAGGGCCCTCCTCTTTGGTAGATATTGCAGTGATATAGGTAGTGTACATTCTAGTTTAGTTCATTGATTTATGGTTTCTTGCTATTGTTGTACAAATCGTGGATTACATTCACTGCTATTTCTATTTATCTTATGTTGTTACAATGAGTTAATCAAAAGAGTGGTAGTAACCAGCTTGATTAGATGCTAATTCTTGTGTGACGTGCCCTTACTTTAATAGCTACGAGTTGTGATTTAATTTTGTAGAGTGTTTTTTTATATCTACACGGATGGTTTGATTCAACAATTTAGATCAGTGACATCTTTTATAGTTTTCTGCATTTTCTTTTGCTTGAATGGAGTGTATCGGCACAGACAATGGAAACTCCATTGAAACAACAAGACCTACTTGGGTTGACAATTAATGTTGTAGTCTGAGTCAATTAAGGATGATTAAAACAACACTACAATCTGTTTGTGGGAAAAATATATTTTCCATAGCTTATAACAAAACTTCATCACAACTAAAAAAATCTAGGCGGTCGAAGGTTTTAGTGGATGTTTTTTTTTTGGTGCACTTTATGGAATAGGATTTTCTGGTGCATTACTTGTACAAACACATCGGGCTTTATACATAATTAAAAGTGTCAGGGGATTTAACTGAAAGATCATTGAAACCTGAAATTTTTAGCACCTCGTTATCTACAATAAAAAAATCCAATGCATTCAACTCAAAGAGCACTGAACCTTGAAACATATATTGTCCTGATGTTTATAAAAAACATTAGTCGTTCTTTAATGAAGGAATGACTCTGGGGCTGCAAAAAATAATTTTAGTTCTGGTGTTTTCTCTTAAACATGCAGCACCAGAATGTCTTGTTTACATAAAGGCACTAGTGCAATTGTTATATCAGCACATTAACACTTTTTTGGACATTCCTACAGGCATCTTCCGAATATCAATGCATTGATCATTTCACATTTTCTTAATATTCCTGAAAAAAGTAATAAACTATTTTTATAACAATATATTAAAACTAAATATAAAAAAATCCATATTAATAAATTAATGTTTTGTAGTAATATATACATATAATTCTATAAGATCATTTTATACAATTATGAATATTACCTTTTGAATGATCATTTTTTGTTGTTGTTTGTTTTTGATATTGAAATTCTGACATGTCTCATTGACCATTGCTCTGGAAATGCTTCCTGTAGTTTAGATATAATTTCGTTCTTAGAATCATTGCATTTATTTTTGTATTGCAATTGGAAAGTACATCTATAAGTTAATTCAACTAGATACCACATAGTTTTCTAAAAAAATATCCCTCATTCCTTAACCTCCAACACCACTCCAGATGAGCTAAGGACCAATTCATCATCATTTACATGTTCCATATTTTTTTTCTTTTGGAATGACATTGATGTTTTCCTCTGTTGTTTCTCCCTATGAAAAAATAAACATATATGACTTAATAGATTGTTTGAAACATATTATCTAATATTTTTAACTATATCATTAATGAAAATTCAAAAATAAAAAAGAAAAAAACTCATATTGAATAATATTTTTTCATTCATCTGATTCATCATGCTGCAATTTTTCTATGAGGATTTTATGCTCTTCTACACTTAGATTATAAGTAATCTTATCAGCCTTCTTCATTTTGTGGTTCTGCATGACACACTCCAACTTATAAATATTAGTTAAACTTAAATATAGTTCAAGCATATTAATTTTGTAAAGAATTTACAAAGAACTAGCCTTCTCTAATTTTTTTGATGTCTTGTCATTGTGTCGAACAATATTTTTGTTACTTGAGAACTTTTAAGACATTTTTTATCAATATACAACCTATGCCATTCAATACAAAAGCCATTAGATATATTTTACAAATAAATCGAATAATTTTTAGAAAAAAATCTCTAGTAAGCAATGCGTTTATCTAAATAAACGCACCGATGCATTTATATGATTAAATCCATCGGGAGTTTAAGTATTCAACATTATCATGGAAAATTAATTTTCAAAAATATTTTTTAAGGATGATGCAATTTGTACGTCTAAACACACCACACTAATTTAATAGTGCTATTAGGAACAAATGCACTAGTGTGTTATATTACACTTGGAGCAACGATGAACAAACTGGAAAGAATGGAAAGTGTTATAATATACTGGTGCGTTGAAATACTCAGGGAGACCCAATGAATTATATTATAGAGGGAACACCATGTAAAATATAACTATTTTTAAAAGGAAAGGAGAGGGTTTTCGATGCGATTCGTAAGGATAAACTCAGTGGAATCATTTAACAGTGCTATTAGGAACAGGGGCGTGGAGGAGTTATATTACACTGGGAGTAATGATCAACATACTTAACAGAATCCAAATTGTTGTAATATATTGGTGTGTCATGTTGCTCAGGCAGCCCTGGTGCGTTATTTTACATAGGAGGCACCGTAAAACATATGGTCATTTCTTAAGATCAGAAAGGGTTGATGTTGTGATTTGTAAGGCCCAATGCACCACAGGGATTTAACGATGCTATTAGGAACATGCACATCAATGAGTTATATTTCACTGGGAGGAATGATGAACATACTAGACATAATCAAAAGTTTTCTAATCTATCAGTGTGTTTTATTACTCAAGTAGCACTGGTGTGTTATGTTACATATGGCATACCACGCAGCATATAGCCATTAAAAAAAAACGTAGAGGGATGACAAGGTTCAGATCTAATTCAATAAGTGATTCCCCTAATTTATACGTCAAACTCCCTATATATAGTAAGTACACAAACCAATTAAATCTAAAATGTCTAAACTAAAAAATCCTATTTCTGAACTGGTAGAGAGAGGTAAACCCTAATGTGAAATATTGCAGGAAGAAGAAAGCGTTTAAGGTAAGTATTGAATTTTTTTGTTTTCTTTTTCTCTTCTAAATTTTAATTAAATTTAAATAGGAACATATATCATAAGAATTTTACTAGTAATGTCTATAGTAACTTTTTTATTATAGAGGGCTCTTAATTATTCTTTTTCTGAATTGTTAATAAATCTATTAGAAATTGTAAAATATTTTACTAGTAAAATTTAAGGTTCTTGCTATCCAAGGTTTTGAGTGGATCATCATACCTTTAAACTTCTAATCTTTTAGTGGATCCAAAATATCTTATAGCTATGATCTAATCTTATCTTGCCAATGATCTCTCTTGTAATTAAATGCTAACATAAATTGTAATTTCTTTTATTAGGGTTTGCAGATTTCTGTGGGGATGATCTTGAATGTGAGATGTCAGAAATTGCTCGAGTGTAGACTTTTTTATTGTCAATGTTTTAAGTCTAAACCAAGACCCATCGTTAAGACAATGGTCGACAATAAGCAGAAGAAGAATTGTGTAATAAACAAAGGGAGTGATCAATGGAATGAGCCAATAGTGAAAGGATGAAATTTTTTAGTGAAGGTGGAAGTGAAATATTTAAGTGTAGATATGTTCATTAAATTATATATTTAATTTATAATAAGAGACATGTAGCATTGTTAAAAAATGATTCAAATATTAAATCTTTTTCATTTATATTAAA